>LPNX010880513.1:660879-719627 GCA_001517045.1 Pseudotsuga menziesii | reverse complement strand
AGCACAAGAAGGTTAGAGATCATGCACCGACTTTACTATCTCGCCACACTGCTGTGGGTACTTTTGATGGTGCGGCGCAGGGGGAATTAAGTGGTGGAGGATGCACCATTTCATTGGTTGATGGAAATATTTATCATTTCAAAGTAGGGCTAGGCAAAGGAACTAACAACCGAGCTGAGCTTCTTTCTCTATGGTCTCTCCTTTGGATCGCAAGGACATTGCACATATCAGAGCTGAAGATTTTAGGTGATTTGAAGCTTATAATAGACTAGGTAAATGGTAAGAACTCCCTACGACAAGTGGCACTACTGCACTGGTTTCATAAGATCACATCTATAAAGGGAGATTTTGAGCACCTATCTTTTCATCATCATTATAGAGAATACAACACCCTCGCTGACACATTATCAAAAGAGGCACTTCATCTGAGCGAGGGTGTTCTACTGCTAAAAGAGATAGGTGATATAGTCTCCAGCACTTGGGAGCACTTCACAATATATTAGTAGTTTTTTGTTATTTACCGGCATTTATTCATTTTGAACATTTTGTAATCACATATCATTGTACTTATGTACTTATACTACATCATCGGTCATGTATGGACTATGAACATGTAGAAAGAAGTTAGGATATTTTTCTATATTGCTGCACAGTATTGGGATACTGCATTGTTGCACTCTTGTATTGGAATATTTTCCTTGATTCTAATGGAATATCAGGAAAATGGTTTTTTCCTATTTGAAAAAAAATACACTCTATTTGTTAATTCATAAAAAAATCTTTAAAAATTTAATATTCGCCTATCCGGCTTACCAGCTATCAAACCCCTCTGCAGAAGCCTTGGTATCCTCTGTGCAGAGGACACGACTCTTAATTTACACCCTCAATTAAATTCAGGATATATATATATTCTGACAGTAGGCTGTGTCTTCCGTATTTTCCAAGTTTTGAGTGCAGGAGAACGGACATGAACGGAGGAGTTGAGAGTCGAGACTTGTCCGGCATGCCAACGTTCTCTTCTCATCTACTGCAATCCTGGTGATGCTTGACACCTCGCTGACCACCGTACACTGCAACTGTCACCTTCCATTCTCTAAATTGAATCACACTATCTTCATCTCATCTTACCAAACAACGACCGTCTGCGGCTGCAACAGTGGTGTAGTAGACTACCACCTTCTCTCTGTCACGTGACTGTGACGGTGACGGTGACTGTGACTGTGAAAGCCTTGGAGTTTGGACTTATTCTTTATTTGGACAGTGGACTTATTCACCAGGATTATTATTATTTTCACAGGACTTATTCTTTATTTGGACATTCATTATTCTCCACACAGTTTGTAGTTGTATTTTTTTTTATTTTACATTTTATTTTATTTCACATTTATTTATAGTTGTGGTTTGTGGTTGTATTTTTTTTATTTCACATTTTTTTAGTTATTTGTTATAAATGGTTGGTTATGTTATAAATTATCTATTTTTTTATAATTGTTTATTTTGAATTTTCAAATCAATCTTCACAAAAAAACAAAACATAAGTAATGATTCATCCCAAATCTCAAATAAAAACTTATATAAAAATAATTAACTAACCTGATCAAAAAACTAACTCATTAAACAACTACTGTTTAATTTATACATTCATTATCCACTATCCATTACGATCAACTCACCCAAAAATTTCGGTATTTGACAGCGAAACCATTTGATCCCTACAAGTGGTATGGAACAATCAACCTCAACCTCTGCTACCATCGTTGTCCATCAAGCTCTCAAGAAAATGGTTTCAAAAGCTTCAAGTATTTCTTTGCTGTTACTGTTGATGGACCGTGCTAATTTGTCCCTCCCAACTAAGATACAAATAGATACAGATACAGGTTGTTCTCATGTCTTGCCTTCTCGATTTCCATAAACAAATACTTTGCTGGCCCTAACAACTTTCACTTTGGTGGGTTGGTGACCACACATTTCTCTAAAGCCCTGCTTCTTTTCCCTTTTTTTTAACCAGCATATGCAAACCTTGATATTCGCTCAAATCAAGGACCCACCAAACTCAGTTCTAGATAAGCCGAGAAATAACCGTGACACTATCCCCCTCCCCTGTAAACTAAAAAATAAAAAGCCATGCTTTACTTACACAGACTTCAACCGAGCTATTAATTTAAAATTGTAAATCCAAACCTCAAATAATACACGATGCTGTCAACGTTCCCGTTCACATTCACATTCACATTCACAGTTGTAATTAAATCTTGTTCTGAATTTGCATAGACTAATATAATACTTGGAGTGTAAAATATGAATTGACAGGTTACAAATTACAATCCACCACCGACCATATGTTGACACCATTTCTCCGGCTTTTCCACCGACCATGGGTTGACACCCGTTATTCGGCTTTCTCCTTTTTTCTCGCTGCTAACAGCGATTCCTTATTTCACTCCTTCAGTTTCGCTCGTAACTTCTGGGCAATTGTTAAATATTATTTTCATTCATAGCTAAACAAACGTTTCTAAACGTTAGGTGAGGAAATCTACCGGTAGACCACACCTAACATGAATGTGGGAGAACCTTATATCGTTATTCCTCTTTGTTACTATAAGTACTTAAATTTTAGAATTTTGGGTGGAATATTATTTATATTTTTCTTAAATTGCGAGAAAATAGGGTGATTGTACTCTGTAAATTAATTCTATGGTCTTCATTGAAAACTAGTAAAAAACAATTATGAAAAATGGAGAATAATTCATGTGATAACTGCACTGAATGGCATGGGCATGTGTAGTCCATGTGAGAGTAGAATTCCATCTAGCACTTGGGAATCAAGCTAATTCCCATGGCAATGGTATTCCTAATAAACTTCTATGAAGTCATGTGATAACTGCATTTAGTAGCATGTTCATGTGTAATTCATGTGATAGTCGAACTCCATCGGGCATCTGGGAGTCCAGCTAATGTGCACAAGGTTTAGTCAAATTGAGTCGAGCTAATGTGCAATTCCTATAGCAATTGAACTCCTAATAAACTCCTCCATTTGGAGGAGCTAGTGTGTAGTTCCCATAACAATTAGGTAGCAATTTTTTTTTTGGGCACTTAACTTGTGGCCTATGGATGTTCACCAACCGCAAATTGTATGTACCTTATTTTCCATATGTTTAGGTAATAATGATATTAAAACATTAAATTTTCCATAGTGATATTATTAGGTACTTTACAATTCTAAGCAAAAGTGCTACTTGATGTACAACACATGTTTACATGCAACTAGCAACAACCATATTAATAGACTTATATAGACTAGTAACAACCATATTAATAAGATTAATATGTTCGAAATACGCCGAAAGGCATATATTTGACACATTGAGATCTATAATAAATTACTATCACACAATTTAATGGAAGTTCTAAACTCGCCACCTAATCAAATCTTGATTGAAGCAAAAACTTTTGAGAACCCTCACCTCTTCTTATTCATATTTATAGATTCCATTGAGCCTATCACCCTCCCAGCACATTACCTAACTGATTGTTCTCATGATGCTACACTCCCAAATGAAAAACTTATTGGGGGGTGCATGGTTTCACTGCAATGAAGGTTGACTTCGCAGGTTAAGAGATGGAGTCATTGGAGTATAACTAAATGTTCATCTAATAGTTTTTTATTACTACGTTTTAATTAACACGCTCATGTGGATTTAATTTAATAGTTGTATCACAAATGGAGTTAATCTAATAGTTATCCAATATAACTACAATTACAGTTGAAGTTAAGCTAATAGTTGTAGAATTATTGGAGTTAAGCTAATAGTTGTATCTAATAGTTCATTTAAAAGTTAATATATCACAGATTGCACTTCAAGTTTTAATTACGGTTGTTTAATTTTTTTGAAATTGTTAATTATCCATTTTGAATGACCCCCATAGAATCAATTTGGACAGTACACTTGTCTCATTCTCGTCCATAGATGAAAAAACATAGATGGTAGTCCACCCCAAAACTCTAAGATATAAACACCTATCAAACTAAAACTCCAATCATGATGATACAACTATTTGATTTAGCTTAACTCCAATGATTCTACAATTATTAGTTTAACTTCAACTCTAGTGGCAGTGGTATTCTAAACATATTAATCTTATTAATATGGTTGTTACTATTTATATGTGTGGGAGGAGGTGAAGAGAGAGTATTCTCTAATAGAAGAATAAAAATATAGAAAAATATTATATAAAATGAATTAGAAGAATAAAAAATATAGAAAAAATTAATATGAAATGAATTTGTGAAATTTTAATACTTAATATCTTAATTGTATTTTTTAAAAGTTCATTGGTATATGAGTTAGGTTTTTTTTTTCACACTGAAAAAAGGCAGCTTTATTTATATAAAATTGTGTCTTAGTAAAACTTAAGACACTATTTACAGAAATAGAAGCCTGAGAAAGATAAGTAAAGGCATAGTCAACATAAGTCCTTCAGAAAGTGACATGAAGGATCTCGAGTCATAAAAAAGCATAATATTAAAAAAAAAAACATAATTGGCGAAATGAAACAAGAAATCGTAACCGAAATCCAATAGCATGAATACCGGCTGAGATACTATCATCATGTGAGCACCAAAAAACATAAATACAGGCTGAAATACTTTCATCATCTGCCAAAACAGCAAAAGAAATACCCACTGCTGAAAGAGAGCCATATTGAATTGTTTCAGTAGTGTATCCCAGCGAGAGATCAGTAGAGATACAGGACGCCCGATTCCATCAAGCAATTCCATGTATATTCCTACCAAAATATTTTTCTCTCACCCATCCCACTAGCCCGTTTGGAGAGACAATAGGCATGGGAATTATACTCTTTGTAGATGTGTCGAAAATCAAGAGACTTGAAGAGACCCATAAGGCCTCTCACTCACCTCAGCCAATGAGAAAGATTCAAATATTGAATCGCATGTACCCCAAGGCCCAGTCAATAATAGCCTTGGAATGGCCCAGCACCTGAAGGTCCCTGAGATGTTTGCGCTGAAGGTCCCTGAGATGTTTGCAAAGTGGAGGAGGCCCCATAATGCCAAGAGTTCTGATCTTTTGTTGGTTCCAATTCTCGCATCCATCCTCAGCCAAAAGGAGAGACTCTATCCAACCTCAATACCATAACAACGCCACATCTGCCACCATTCTCAGCACCATAAAAAAACCGACCACCTCTTCATTGATGATCGAAGGAGGACCAATGATCCTTTTAACCAGTTTTTTTGTAAAAAATCCAGGTAAGAAATAAGAGCAGATCTTAGAGAGAACCATAGATAAAGAAACAAGAATATTTGAGAATATGAAGGTGTTTCTTGCCCGCCAGACCTCCCAGATCAATAGCAAAGGGACCTCAAGAGAAAGGTGAAACTTTTTGACCCAAATCTGAATGTTATCCAAGATACTAGTACCATCCCAATGCCAACAGAAATTAAGACCAGAACAGAGAGTCCTCCCAACCTGTTGAAAGAAACCACATGACCCAAAGATATGATCCACAGACTCCAAGGCAGAGTAGCACAAGACACAACATCCGGGACCAAAAATACCACGACGTTGTAGTGAATCCCAGGTAAGGATTTTATACATGAAGCACAACCAGCTGAAAAACTTTATCTTACCAGGAATATTAAGCTTCCACAATACCGCGTGCCACCATAGATCAACCAGCAAATACCACTAGTTGAGAATAGTAGGATAGGTGATTTTTGCAGTAACCATACCAGAGTGTTTATTAGTTGCCCAGACCAAATAGTATTTTTCTGAAGAAAGAGAAATACCCGCTCCATAAAAACGCTTGATGTAACCTCCCCATTCGATAGCAAGATCACCAGATAAACTGAGATACTCTGTCAAGATCCAACATGGTTCCATGTTGTCCTTAACCACATAAATCTGTTCAAGAAAGATCAACTTCCTACGATGGAGCTGAACCAATAATGCATGGGAAAGCTGAAACTGTGAAATATCCACAATTGGGTCCAGGGTCCAGCCCAATACAGATAAGGCTACCCCTTCCCGCCTGCCAACTTAAGTCTTGTAAAACATAGGGAAAAGTGGCCATAAGACTATGCCAAACCGTCGAGGAGGTGGTCGGCCTAAAATTGACTTGTCTGATCCAAATGTCCAAAGAAAGTCTGCTCATGTATTTTGCTTAAATAATGATTCCCCAAAGACCAGGATTCGTGATAGCACGCCAGAGACTCTTAGCGCAGAGAGAGATTGAACACTCCAATATGTTTGATACCCCATCCCCCAAGCTTTAGGCAGGGAGATGGATTCCCAACCAATCAAATTAGTTATAAAAGTCCAATCTCAAATTTTAGTGAATGGAAAGTATTTGTGTATGTGAATAAAAATGCTTGATTTAGAAGAATGGTAGATAAAAATTATTACCAAAAAATATTTAAGTTTAAATATAAGTGGATATAAAAAATTTATATTTATAAGTTAAATTATTTTTTAAACTTATATAATATAGTACGCAATATAGATCAAATTAATAAATTAAATTAATGTAAGAGAAAATTTTCATTTAAAGATTTAAAAAAAAAAAAATCAAAATAATAAATCGATTGAAATGTTATTAAGACCAATACTATTCATAAAACTTTTCAAAATCTAAATTAAAATTTAAAATTAACTCCTTTGCACAATTATAAAATTTAAATGGGTTTAACTTTAATCTTTCTCGCATTATTAGTCAAAGTGGAATATAAATAAAAAATACTATTTATTTTAAAGAGTATTAATAACTTTATTAATGAAACCATTACTAATCAAATTGGGTTTTAATTAATAAATTGATCTTTATTTTTAAAGAGTGTTAGCAACCTAATTAATGAAACAATACATTTTAAAGAGTGTTAGTAACAAATTATTTCCACCTTTCTGACTTGGTGATACCTTCTCGACATCACTAATCGGAAATTGGACCTACATAATCGGTCCCTGGCAGAACAACCCCAATATGCCCATCCCCACGTCTGAACCTCGAGTTTCTCGACATCAGACCTCTGAAGTTGGCACGTTGAACCTCGAAAGTTAGCACATCGAACAATTGAAGTTGGCACGTTGGACCTCAGAAGTCGGCACCATTATGATGACCATTACAATTAATAATATAAGCCCAGCGTCGGCACGTCAGACCTCAGAAGTCGGCACTAGGTGAACAATAGTTATCAAATGACCTTTTCGACGTCAGCATTGACATCGCCACCTCGACATCGAAACTCCAATGATTTACATATACATTGGACACTATCACCCTCCAACTCGAAACTTGGAAGTCGAAATTCAACCACTACTTTAGAAGGTAACCTCAATTCTGTTGTTGGCATTGTACCAGATTTCTCCTCCGATGTGGAACACATTGTATCGAAACTTAATGGAAACATCGGAAAGCACCTCCAGGGTTTCTGTTACGCTTTGACAAGCTGCAAAAGATGTTAACATAAGTTTTAGGCACGTGTCAAGTTCTACTAACTGATTGACACATAATCCTAGTGAAGTTAAGAAAATGACTAAGGAAAAACTTTGCAACTGGTTGAACTTGCAATCTACAGGATTTCAATAGACAAAACTCAAACAGGTTTATGGATTGTTTAGGTAATCCATCCTTGACTCTGAAAACTTGTGTTTCTCAGGCACAAAGCTATTCAATGGAATTTCAAACAAGACTTTTCTGGTCTTAAATCTCATTCGCATTAATTCTAAGAAACAAAGTTACAACTAGACATTAAATTTTGAAACATTCACATTATAAATAATTGTTACAACAAGGAACAATTCACAAGACTTTGAATAATTCAGGAAAGAATTCCATTAACAGGATTAATAAAATCCTTAAGCAGCTAGTTATTCACAAGTTATAGCTAAGAAATATCCTTGGGAACCCCATTGGCTTAACTACCATTTCCTAGCCAAGGAATCAATCATTCAATTACAATATTGATAGATACAATGAACATGTCATATTGTCATTTAATTTTCAGAGCATTAAGTTAATTCAACAAATTGCCATTTGATTAACTAGCATTCAATATGAACAACATATGCATCTTCTTCATTCGATTATGGTAACCTTTCTTTGTTTGTTTGGCGGGTGGACTCCTTCTTGATCCTTAAGAATAACTGGAGCCTTCTACTTCATCATCTGATTCTAGGAACATGTCTTTGTTTGTTTGGTGGGTGGAGTCCTTCTTGGTCCTTATGTCCTTGCAAGAATAACTGGATCCTTCTACTTCCTCATCTGATTCTGGGAACCTATGTACTAGTTCTGAGTGTCACTAATTGGATTCCTTCTTATCCAAATACCGATACGGATAAGAGTATTATCTTTGTCTTCGCCAGTAGAATTCATATTCCTCATCACTTAAGGAATATTCCTTTTCTTCTCTGAATCTTTTATTAGTTAGTTCATCATCTTCAATGGTGTGATTATGATGTCTTTTTTTGTTTAATTTCTTGTTGAAATAACCTCTATTTCTGGGACAATCTATGGAGTAGTGTCCCTTCTCATCACAAGTGTAGCATTGAATGTTGGAGGGATCTATTCTAAATTCCTTTTGTCTTCTGTTGTGATGGTGATCCTCCTTCTTTCTATGATTTATTCTTTAGTGAACTGTGAGAGCTTGATCTATAGTTGCTCCCATATTCTCCTCTCTTGTTATGAATTGAGATTCTTCTTGTGTGCATTCTTCCCATAGTCTGCTAAAAGAAATTAACTTCCTTCTTGCACATATTCCTTGAATTAATGAATCTCATGAACTTGGGAGGCCATTCAAGGTTGCAATCTATGCTTCTGCTTCTTCGACATTGTCTCCAAAGACTTCTAGTTTCTTCTTGATTTGAGAGATTCTTGTGAAGTAATATTGAATACTTTCTGACATTTGCATCTTTACATCCTTGAGTTGTGTTCTCAAGATCATATTCTTGTTGATGTTCTTTCCTTCGTACATGTTGGCCATTACATCGAACAGATCCTTGGGAGTCTTCAAATACGATACATGTGAGATCCAATGGAGACGAAAACAATCCTTTTGGCTTTGACTAAGTCCTTCTTATGCTTTGTCTTCATTTCCCTCTGGCTCCTCAACTTCTTCTTTGACATAGTTCTCCAAGTCACGCTTCTTCACGTATGAGAAGCACTCTATACTTCCATGCTCGGGAGTTCTCATTTCCTTCAAGCTTGTCCTTGAGCTTGGTATTGTTTGTCAAAATGAGAATCTAAAATGGAAATAGAGAGGATAGAACTTACCAATGAGAATGTTCAACTTGATGCTTGCTTAAAATATCATCTGGAAGACTGCTTCTAGTGGACCTAGGGTTTGACAAAGAAAACCTATTTTTTCAACATATGCATCTTTCATATCTAATTGGATAGAAATATACGCCTCTTCAAGGCGAGTTGAGCAGCATACTCATTTCCCAAAACTGTGGACAAAACTACAAAATATCTTCTGCCCTAGTTATCCCCGGCAGTAGTGTTAGGTCCAAAATTGAAAATACACATAATGATAAACTTCTTCCATAGACATATGCACCCTCTTAAGGAGAGTTTGATAGTCCTCCTTTTTCAACTGATCGGTGGAGCGAAGTGTCAGGAAGAGGAAGTCCTAGTTTTCTCCAATTTATTCTATGGAATTGTCTGATATGATTATGTTGTATCTCCAAAATTCCTGCTCCTATGGGTCTGAAACTTTGTCGTGAGATATCCTGATCTGTCTTGTTTCCAACCCCACAGGTTCGAGCAGAATTGGATTTCCCAAGTGGGACTCATGTGAATTTTCCCAAGCTGACTTCTTTAAGGACTGTTCAGCATAACAAACTTGTACGGACTGCCACGTGTCACTGTTTCGCCTTCGGGCTCTGAAACTCAGCCACATAAACTACATTCTCTGCCCTATCTGTAGCATCTTTCTAAATTTCATTTACACCTTCCTATCCCAAGATATGGCAATTCTCCCTAGGTCACTTATTTATGACTGTATTCTGGAAGAGGCTGGAACCCTAATTTGGAGGAATGATATCTCCTAAATTATAGAGAACCTGTGGCTGAAATTCTCACACAAGGTAAAGAAAGATTTCATCTTCGTCCTATAAAATTTTCAGCTCCTTAGCCTTATCCAATATCAAATTATTGTGAAAGTCCCAAGATGACTAGATTTTGTCTTCTTGGGTTTTCAAGCATGAAACCCTAATATTCAGTAACTGTAGTTGTAGCAATGTTTTGGCTGCACAAAGACTTATTTCAGGGTGGCTATGATACCATGATAATATATCAATGGTTATATTAGATCTAAAAAAATTTAGCATCATAACATCATAACCATATACAAAAGGATTACTGAAAGAAAAACAAGCACAACCACACAAAAGAACACATAGATTTATCATGGGAAACCCTCATGTGGAAGAAAACCCATAAAAAATTTCTCGATATAGAATTCAACCAAGTCAGTGTAAGACCTAAAGAATAAGACTTAGAAGACCCCAAGAATAATACTGGACTACTTCCTCTCCTAGATGGATTGCTCCTTCTCTCTCTAACGCAATTGCTTGAGTATTCTACTTGTCAAAATGAGGGAGGCGCCTCTCCTATTTTATATTGATTAGCTGAGAGGCCTAATAACCCAACTGGGCCGAATTATCCTTGTTTCCAGGGTCGACTTGTCTTGGAAGACTCAAAAATACATTTTAATAATACTTTTGTGGGTACTACTGACCTGACTTACAACAGAGGTTTTACCTCAAGACTTTACATGACCAATTACATCAATGACATCCTTAATCGGAGGAACACCATCTCTGAAAGAGGTAATAACAATAATAATACAAAATATAATATCTTCCGTAGTTACATTTCTTTAACAAATGGCGAGGTATGTAAAAGCCCTTCACTTCAACAACATTGAACATTATTGCGGACAACACGTGGCATGGCACATCTCACGAGAGGAAGGGAATACTTCAAATGAACGACCGAACGTTATGCTTCTCAATCTCTTAGGAAGGATATTAAAGAGCATTCATATGGAAAGCAAACAAAGTTGATGGAAACAATGTTCCTTTGATAAATAAATAAAAAAGAAGACAAAGCTTCAAATGAAATGATGTCACGTATCGTTTGTATCCTCTTTAAAGCTTCCATCCTTTGGTTGTTGTTGGTAAAGAGCGGAGCACTTACCTTAAAGTTGTAGGGGATGGTGGGGGAAATGGAAGATCTCACTACAAGCACAGGGTTGATGGTCACCACGTCCAACCCTGCATCTTCATTTTTGTATAACAGTGATGCTTGCCCTCCAAGCGTCTTCAAAACCGTGCATGCCTACACAATTAAGCAGTAAGTACTATCACCCACATTCGGTTTGCATTAAATTATGTCTTGCACAATAGAGAATGCTAACATCTCAGTGTCGCAGGGCCATGGGCACCAAAGCCCGAGGGAGACGTTAGTGATCCTACACCAATGAAATATCAAATAAACAAATTAATTTAAATAAAATTTAATATAAATATGTGAATACTATATTAAACTTTATTGTCGTGAAAATATTTCTGTATACAGATCGCTCTACACGAAAACTATATACTCCCCTCTCAAAAACATAATAAATAAAATGCATCTAAAACATTAATATAATCTCATCTCACATAATTGATATGTATGTACAATTAATATTTCAATAATTATATCATATTTTTTTAGTGTTATTATTTAAACATGTTATTTTTTAAATATAAATATGAAATTTTTGTTATTAAATAAGTCATAGAAACCATAGTTTTTATCACCACATTAAATGTGTATTGATTTAATATGGTATGATAATTAATGTATTTTATCTATTTTTAATTTGATATAATAAGATAACTATTTGTCATAAATTTAAGGTTTATTATTATATTTCAATAATTAAAATTAAAATATTATTTTTCTTAATTTTATTTATAAATATTTAAATATCATTTATGATGATAATAGTTTTATTAAAATTAGTTTTTTTTAATTGTTATCTTTTCAACAATAAATTAAATAATATATTCATTATCTAATTTTTTAATTAAAGATAAATGTTATATAAAAAAGTTGAGCTGCGTTCGATTGGTGAGATATTTTCATCATGAACTCATATTCACTCAAAATAAGAATATTAGTATTTAAAACTGAAAATAAGACATGAAAAAAAAACATTTTAAAAGATAACTTGAGGAAAGGAAAAGTATAAGATAATGAAACCAATGTGAGCTCTTGGAATTTGCATCCCACTCATGTTTCAAAGGCCACCAAGCTGAATCCCACTCATTTCCGCTCATGTTTCAAAGGAGACAAAGTTGGTATAGGAGATGTTTCAAAGGAGACAAAATTGGCATAAGGAATGTGATTGTTTTTATTAGAACCTTATTTTTATTACGTTAGATATTAATTTAGTGTTGAGTTCAAATTAATTAGTTTGAGTTTTATTATAATTTTTTTATAATTAGTTAGATTTTTATTATAATTTTCTTCTCATTTTACCTTTTAAATTAAATTATAAACTTTTTATTATTTTTTAATATAAATGGGTATTTTTTATTATTAAAATATGTTGTAGTTTAGATGTTCATCATAAAATTATAAAGCAAAAAAGAAGAAGAATATATCCCATTTGAATTCTAAGCATAGAGAAAGCATATCCAAGTTTTTCTTTTTTGCATAGGAGTTATTGAACTTCTTAAAAGTATAAATTTGACAAAAGCAAGTCTAAGACTAATACATATTTGTAAAGCATAAATAAAAGAAAGCTTATTAATAAGCATGTTAGTTGTTAAATTTTTCATGATTATAGGTGGTTGCTATGTCTACATCCAGGTCCTCATGAATCCGAGCCACTATGTATTCCTCTTTGCAAGCACCCATAAATGAGCCTATTGAGGGCCTACAAGAGGTAGCTTGTTGTTTTTCCTTCTCCATATTGCATATTGCTTCCATTGTAGTAGCACCCTAAGAAGAACAAATGTGTACATTGCCATGAACACAACAGGTGGCAGAGAAGACCGAGGCCCTAAGACTTTCTATCATTTCCTCATGCATTTGTGGGGTCTTTCTAATTTCCACCAATACCCCTTGCCAATTTACCATGCAAGAGGGACATGCCATTATTGCTAAACTAAGACGAGTTCTCTCCACCTTGCCCTTTCCTTTGAAAATGAATTTGAAAAGAATGTAGCTTGGTGTAATTACAGAACAATCCTTACCATCCCTATCGCCACCTATAACTGAAGCTTGAAGGTCAAAGAGAACAGGGCTAGCTAAGCCATCACTTAATTCATTGCTACTAGGAGTGGAGAGGCCATACCCACTGCATAGACGACTTGCAAGCCTCCCTCTTTCCATCGAGAGGAAGTTATAGTGCCTAGATTGACAAGGAATTATCCCACCTTCAAATGCCATAACTACATCACTTGATTCATGTCCTCAAGCCAGAGTGAATGCAAGTAATGGCTAGAATGTATGAGCATCCTTCATCTTGCTTTGTTGGTACGCTTTGATCCTTGATTAAATTCATAATTTGATTATATGACAAGTGTTAAGGAGGTGATGTCGCATGCGAGTATTAGCGTATGCACTGGAAATTTAAACCCCCATTTTCCAAAGTTCTCCTGGCGTCCGAAGAGCGGCCTCATTGGCTTTTTTATCCACTTCCCCATTGTTGACTCTTAAAAGATGATAAAATTTTATTTCCTTGAACTTATCCCTCTCCCACTGGATTCTGGGTGCTAGGCGATTAACATCCTTACCACTTGTTTCTTGTTGTTGGACGTGAGTTTGATTATAAGAGTGGGGTCTCCTGTGAACACCAAGGTCGTAATTCGTAGGGAATGGATGATAAGTATACCTTGGAGGAGTGCTAAGGCCTCTTCCTTATTATTGGAAATATTCCCAATTCCCCATTCATAATTCATATCTTGATGTCTTCCAAAATCATAAATAATCCCCTTCTCTCAACACCCCTAAAATTTTAATTTATTTTAATTTAAATAAAATCACAATTAAAAATAATAATAACTAACTATTATTCTAACTCACAAATATTATTCTAACTAATTTTATATTCAACAAGCTCTAGCATCCTACTTCCTACCATCTTATTGCTGACAAAAAAAAAGACTTTGGCCAACCAACGTTTGCATTTCCTTATCATTTCACTAAAAAAAATATTTCCATTCACTACATTTAATCTTGCATTTAATTTAGCATGTTCTATAGTACATGTATTAAATCCAAGCGTGCAACTCAAAAAAAATATTTAAACTTTAATAATAAATCAATTTTACATCTGTATTATTTAAAAGTATAAATATCGCATTAAGTTCATTAAGTCATATTAGTATTATATTTTTGAATATGGATCTATACGTATAGAGAATGATGAAATTTATAGACATGATTTTTTTATCATTTATTTTATTTCATATATTAAATGAATAAAAAAAGTGTATTTGAAGAAATTTGAGCTATAGGTTTTGGTTTAAGGTGAATTTATGGTGGTTTTAATTTTTTTAATTTTTGTGTAAATTTTATAATTACGCTCAGGAAAGCCTGAACGAGTATGGCTCATTGGCGTCGCTTGATATGAAGTCACTTGTTGTAAAGGAGGTCACGAGATCAAATTCCACTCGGGTTTACCTGTGTCCCATGTCTTATGGGTGAGTGTGGGGCACCTAGGGGTATAATGCTAGAAAGAATGGATCCCTGGACCTCATGTCACGCAAGTACCAGCCCAGCCCTAGTTGTCGATTCCCCTAGTAAAAAAAAATACGCTCAGAAATAACTTTATTTAATTATGTTGTTGTTGTCATGTATGATATGTTACATGATAACATCCCCATACTGAGTTGAAAAACACCTACCATGTTCAAATAATAACTAAAATCTCCCATCTCTTTTACAAATATTATTGCCAATTTCCTTCCTATATACTTAAAAAAAACACTCAAAAACTTACATTAACATTAAACAATTCTAAGATGAAAAGCTTCTATACAAGCACTACATCTAAACAATGTTTTCCTTGAAGCTCTAAATCTGTACTCAAATCCTCTTCAAAGAATGATATTTGAATAATGAGAGAATGTTAAGAGATTCATTTGGTTTCTCCATAATACACTAAGATATTTGACATATACAAGGACTACATCTAAACAATGTTTTCCTTGAAGCTCTAAATTTGTACTCAAATCCTCTTCAAAGAATGATATTTGAATAATAAGAGAATGTTAAGAGATTCATTTGGTTTCTCCATAATACACTAAGATATTTGACATATTGGTCACATGTGTGATATAGTGATGCCTATTTATCTCACATGTATGGGGATTTTGTGTAATTGAGATAGTTCTACTAAAACAATCGCATTTAGAGAGTTCTTACTCATACCTACATGCATGAAGGAAAGTTAAACAATGTCCCTCTCAAGAAGCATAAAGTTGGAGGAAAGCAATTGATGCCAATTACATTGCTTGATGTAAAACTCTAACATTGTGTAATGGCACATCTTGATTTGAATTGTGTGGATTCATTTCACTAAAATGTTAAAGAAGAATAAAGTTGGAGGAAAGCAATTGATGTCAATCACATTGCTTGATGTAAAACTCTAACATTGTGCAATGGCACATCTTGAATTGAATTGTGTGGATTCATTTCAATGAAATGCTAGCAAGGAGTTTTGGAAAAGTAGTTTAAAATCTTGGATTGGAATATCATGAAATTGATACATGATAGCGTATGAAAAAGGGAATTATCATTCACAATTTTCTAGAAGAAGCTAAATGCCAAGTTCTAATGGTCAGGTGCATCTAATGTACCACTATGCAATAAGTATTCTCAACAAACCAAAATACTAACTTTAATTTCTTACTATACATCATAATATAATGCAAAGGTTAATAAACTTATAATAATATCCATACTTAGTTCATTGTAGTAGACCATTCCAAGGATCTAACTAATAAAAAATGTCTACATGGTCATCAAATAGATCTACATTGTTAGTTCCTAGTTGTACCAAACCAAATTGACAAAGTCATAAAAATGAAATCAACTCACACTATAACAAAAGAAGATAATTACGGTAGTTCGATTCTCAATATTGTTGTATGTGTGTAGTGACATCAAAACTCACTTCAAAATTCTTTCCATTTCTACTTAGTTTTTCCTTCAATCGATATAAGGCATAGAAGAAAAAACTAGAGGGAAGATAGGTGCAACTCACTGCAAACACTTTGTGCATTTGCATGAATATGGCAAGGATGCAAGGTGAATCAAGGAAATCCATGGGTGTGATTATCCCTTTTAGTCCCTAAAGATAATTGATCAATTGTTAGGGAGGATATCTCTATAATTGTTGTTGTTTATAGAATGGAATTTCATTCATTTCTATTCAAAAGAAGAAGAAAACATAAGGGATCTATCTCTGCTCTCTATTTCCATATTTACTAAGTTGGCCTATAATTATACTTAGTCACCTTCCCATGACACCAAAGAAGCATATGATTTGACAAGTTATCTATAAAATCATAAGAGTCTTGATGCATGGCCCTCCTAAAATGGCATAGATTTTGTTGGAGCATGCCACTTACATCGCAATATATGCAATTTAAGTTTTCATATTTTAATCTTTTAGAGTTTTAGACTTTTTCGAATAAACATATTGTTTTGTGAATTATGTAGGGAATTTAGGTCTATATTCAATTTGGTCATAGACTTGGTACTATATTTTTTTCATATTTGTCACTACATGGATGGCACGTGGAATTGTCATGTGCATGTCACACATACATATGTTCATGTTCTCATGCATGGGATTTAAAATTATATCCCTCGTCCTCAAATTCCTATTTGTGATAGGATTCAACTAAACATTGTGAGTATATATGTGTGTATGTGAGAGATAGTGAGTGAGAAAACCTCTTTTGAGGCATCTAGGATAGGTTTTGACTTGAAACCCTCTCTTCACACACACACACACACGTGCGTGCGCGCACCCACCACACACACACTCACATACACACACATGCACACACACACACACACACACACACACACATATCACCAACTTACAATGGTGGATCGATATCATAACACCTAACAAAATTTTAGCATAATCATTAAATTTTATTCATATAATCAAGATATATTTACAAGATTACAGAGAGACTATATTTGACAATATTGTATGATATTGTCTTCCTTGCTTAACATAATAGATGCTCAATACCAATACAAGTTAGACTTGCTTTGTTTATATCTCATCATGCTTTCAACAAAAAAGCACAAGCTTAAACATGGGGGAGAATTTAGATACTCAACTAGATTCACCACATTGAGTTCCAAGAATTAGGTGAAAAAAGTGACCTAAAACTTTGTCTCTAGACTTATACTCTTCGAGATGTTTTCCACATGCCAAATGAAGAGTAAAAGAGCTCATTATATAGAGTTTCTAACTAATTGTTGAAACTCATAACTAGTGAGTGTAATTACATCTAAATAAAACTTATTAGACCGATCAAAATAGAACCAATTGTTTTCTAAGATATTCTCAATAGTTGGACTATTCTTGATTTTGTGGATTATGCATTTTGTACATCCACGTATATCACAAGCATCACAAACTTCTACAATTATAGGAATATTTACAAGAACATAGTCTTCTTCTTTAGCAAGTCGGCTTGCCTCTTTAGTCAGCGGGTCAACTAAATAGTTATTGCCATGCTTGTATTCAATGTTGTAATTGAATCCCTCTAGCCATAAGCTTCATCGTAATACTATGTTATTTCCATGTTCAAAGAGTCTTTTATTTCAAAGAATATTTTTCATTTGTTTTAAATCTATTCTAATGGTGAACTCAATAGGTTCTAAAAATAACCTAAACCTTTTAATACCATTTTTAACTATTAGAATTTATTTATGAGAAGAGGGATACTTGATCTCTGCATATTTGGAACATCTAGAGGAATAAAAACATATTTCTAAAAATAATGTAAACCTTTTAATACCATTTTTAACTATTAGAATTTATTTATGAGAAGAGGGATACTTGATCTCTGCATATTTGGAACATCTAGAGGAATAAAAACATATTTCTTCTTTTTGTGTATGTTTTTGGATTAAAATTCCTATCCAAATCTCAGTGGATGCATATGTTTCTAAGATGAAATATTTATTGAATATGGTAAGCTTGAGAGAGGATAGATGTTGAATCTTTTTCTTGGTTATTTGGACTGGAGTAGTCATTTTGGAATTCCATAGGATTTTATTCTTCTTTAATCTTCCTTAGAGGCAAGCTATAACAACAGTCTACTTTTCATAAAGTATTGTGTATAGTTCAAGGATCACAAGAATCTTTGTAATTGAAATTTGTCCAAGATTTTGTCAAGGAACTCTTAATTTGTAAGGATTTTAGAACATGGTCTTGTAACTCAACTCGACCTTGAACCAATATGAGTCCAATAAATTCAATATTTTTTTTCCAAATTCAAGCTTCTTCTTGGATCATGCTAGACCATGCCTATGGATAGTCTAATAAAGTTGTCTTGGATGAGAGACATTCTAGTTCATACCTAGAGAGCATAAAAGTAAATCATTTATATATACAACAAAAATATGCAGGGAAGCAACAAAATCTTCCATTTTCTTCTAATATTTTGAAGGCACATTTTCTAGTCCAAATGGCATCACTTTCCATTGGTAATGGGCCATGGGGAACCACAAAGTCTATTTTGAACATATCCTTTGAAGAAATTCCTATATCCCAAAACCATTTTTCAAGTCAAATTTACTAAACACATTATAATCCACAATTTTAGCAAATAGGGCTTCTTTACTAGGAATGAGATATTTAATGGGTAACAAAGCTTCATCTAGATTTGTATAGTTGATCACCCTTGGATTTCCTTTGTTTTTTATGAACTCTTATTGATATAAAAGGTTGGACAAGCCCAAGGGATTCTACTTCGCTCAATAAGCTTTCTTTGCACCAACTATGCAATCTCATCTACAATAGTATAACTAAGATGGATACATATGGTTAGTTGTTTCCTTTTCAAGTGTGTCGTTGTAATTTTCCTTATGGGATGGTTCACAAAATATTTTCATGACTCTAGAAGTCATTTAGGAATCCCAAGGTGCAATCCTTAATGATCTTATTAAATATTTCAAATAGCACTTCCTTAACATGACAAGCTTCTAAAAAAATATAGGTCCATGTTCTTATTCTTCATCACTAAATTTAGCTCAGGAACATTATTTCCCAATAAAATGATCATAATGCCATCAACTCTTATTTTAACCATGTTTTTTTCAATTGTGATCAAAATGCGGGCATTAATAAAATCTTTCCTAAAAAACATGTCACCTACAAATTTGAACTTAAAGAGGGTGATAGAAGTACTTAGACCATTAATTGAAATAGGAAAATTAGGGGCATATGCATGTATATGGGTCATCTATCCATTAATATCCCTAACTTTAAATAATATGGGTTGTTAATAATATTAAGGATGACATTAGCTTTGCAGTAGGAAATCATATACCCAATGTCTATTTGAGTATCTAAGAAATATTGGTTATATCCTTCTACTTTGATTCCCAATGTTATAACCAATATCTATTTTATTCCAAACATAGTAAGTAGCAGTTTGAAAGAGGATTTTCACCTTGCTTAATTTTAGTAGGGTGCTCTTCTTCTAGTACTTTTGCAACCAAGTTTTTAATATGTTGTTTCTTTTCTTCTATTTGCAATTGAAAAATCAGAATCCTTGTTTTTCTATTTCGTCTATGATCATGCAAGATAATATCAAGGTTTGCAGTAATTCCTTCCTTCTAATGCTTATTTGAATGAGGACATGGAGTGCAGACTTTGAATTTTGGATTTGCAAGAAGAGGTAGATTGACAAAGGAAGATTGGAAATCGAAACAAAAGAGGGGAAAATCCACCATATATATAACATATTTATCACATATAGAAAAATAAATACAATCCTCATGGTTTCACACATATATCCATTCCATTTTGGATCTATTTCAAGAAATGAGTTTCCAACGTATAATTGTCTTCAAATATGTGGGTCACATATAGATCCCCTGCATTAAAACGCCTGTCACTAAGCCAAACATTCTACATCTTACGAGCTAAAAGATATTCAAATATTACATTTTAGCAATATCACTTTTTCAAATAAACTGACTCAGCCCTTCACTTCCTATTGAAGGGCTATATATTGAGATACTTGGATGCATTAGAGGAAGAGAACTTGTGAGAACAAAGAAACTCTAGTGGATTTGTGCCCCATTCTTACATATTTGATTATGCATCCCTTTGTCCTTTGAGCACCCATTGAGGCTCTTCCCAAGCTTGTCATTGTCTTGTAAGCTTGCCATTTATACGGAGGATTGAAGTGGTGGAGGCCCAGATGGAGTACTCGGTTTTCCCGTTTCGACAAGGTGCCAACAAAGTTTGTCACTTATATCTATGTTTATAATTAATAGAAATATCCATTTCTCGTCCATTGTATTTGTGTAACTACTAATATTCTTGTCCATGGATGCAGTTGCTTTGATTATATATATTGGATTGATATATGCTAGAGTAGGTTCTAATGCTTAATATCTATCATGCTTGTATATTTCGTTGTTGATGAGAATGGAATGTAGGTGCAAGTGTGATTGAAAGCTCAACGTGGATCTACTATGAATGTCTGGAACAAGGTACGCTTCTCATCCCTTAGTGTTAGACTTGTTTATCTCTTTAGCATATTTGAAGTGGATTTATTTCTAGTGTCATACTGTCTATTGTGGTCCACCCAAATCCATAGGAATTTTTCTCCATAACAAGCCCCCAAAACGAAGCAGCTGGACCAAACATGGTGGAAACTGGATCATCGGGGTGGAACTGGTTGAACATAGCCCTCGTAGGGGTTTGTATGACAAAAGATGGATCTTGAGATGAGGGTTGTTTCATTATAGGTGATACTAAATAATCAGTACAAGGAACATTAGTAGGAGGAGAGAAGTCACCCCCCTCTTCTGTAACTGGAACCCTTTCTAATTCAGGAAAAGATGCACTTCCTGTTTTAGAATTAATCTCCATGTCTCGCTCCATAGGATACTAAGTCGTAGGATTCAAAGGATACTTAGGTGATAATCCTTGTATACGACAGGACCGTCTCCAAGGGAAATCAGCCAGCTTGGCAGGTCAAACTAATCTAAAAAATAAACCTCTATCTAATCAAGCAAAACAAGCACTGCTCAAACTAAAGCAACAATCAAAAGTTGTGATAGGAGTGGATTGAAGGTCAGGTTTCTCACAGGATTGTCAGATCATCACACCTCACTATATATCATGTCACATCCCCACCCCTCTACTCGGCGGAGAGGATGTAGCCCAAACACGATGCTAACTAATCCGGGAAACTAAGCCCCATGAACACGTATAAAAAAAATGCATTGAACTAATAACAGACACAGATGCATAAATGATTATCAAACAACAGAAGCAAATTCATTCATTCACAACATTTAACATGTTCATTTGAGTTATGAAACAAAACACAGTTGCAAGGATTTAAACATAGAGATACTTATCTTAGTAGAAGCTTGTCCCGCAACCAGCTACGTTGCTGCAACGTTCCACCCAACCATAGGTCAGTGTGCTCATCAATCTCTCAGCAACACTACCACCCCCAAGCTGGGCATGATTTCCACAAGGAATAAGGGGAACACTAATAGGCTCACAGGTAGCCAATGATACAAAAAACTCAACCAAGCCAACACAGTTGGGTTTATCAGGCTATACAGGAGCTGGAAAGGCTTACTGCTAAGCTAGTGAGCTAAACCAAAGAGCTATGGACACCTGCACCAAAACTAGCTTGAATTCTAAAACATCTACACACCCAACACAAGGAAGCACCCCTTCTCTGCTATATAGTCCCTCGAGCTATGCCTTCCCTTCTAGTGCTATCCAGGGGGTGTAAAGAAGAAATCCAACCCTCTAGCTCTGTTTGTGAGGTTCCTGCACACACTAGGTTTTTCAAGCAAGATCAGACCCATTTCCAATCCAAATAACAACAACCATATACACACAACAATAACGACTCTGGGACTGAAGGGAGAACACCGCAGAGACCAAAATCGGGTATGGAAAATGGGTAAAAACAACTTAGACTGTGCCAGTCGATTTCCAAAGTCATTTATGGACCTAACATGGCCAAAACAACTCACAACATCCCAAAATTTGCGGAGAGGATAATACGATCTTCCAACCTGCCTAAGATGAAGATCACGACCCCTTCCAACATGAAGGAATTCAAACACACAGACAAAAATTGGGAAAGGAGAATGCATAATGCGAATGTCTGCTTGAGGCCAAGCTTCCTCCTGCGTGAGTGTGGAATGGCATTCTCTTCCCACGTGAGGAGCTGAATGTGACCTGCCTCTTTGGGCCATGCATGCAGTCAAAGGACTAACAGTCCTTCCAGAGATGACGACTGCCCATGCATCCGTCCCCCAAGGGCAATAACTACCCAACCAACTCATGGGGAATTAATTTGGGTTGGCGAATAAGACAAGGGAAGGTAGTTGGTTTAGATGGATTCTCCTCTTGACACATGGATTTTCCCCAATGGACCCAAAGGTTAAACATCCCCCCCTTATCCTTAGGAATCATGCCCCCATCTCTTTTAATGTTGCATTGACATAGCTAGTTGTGGGTATTTTAATTAAAATGCACATGTACATGGTTTCCATAATTATAATGTTATTGGCTAGCACAAAATACCATTGGCATCAATTTTAATCACCGAAACATAAAACGATAAATCATTGGTGGGGATTTTTCCCTTAGCTCCACACCATGATTAATTACAATATATACATCATATACATTTAATGCAAACGGGGTCAAAACCGGGGTGTTACATATCGCAGGGTCCAACAGTAGAGCGCGACAAGGAGGATTGGGACCGTCCCTTGCCTGAATACCCGACTACCTGGACGGTATGTGCATAGTAATCTCCTTGAGTGCTGCTCTCAGTGTATTGCGATCATAAGACAGTCAAAGGGATTTTCTCAGTTAGTATTAGGATCCCTATAAGTGTCTCTAGGTATACATAAGGTCCATGGGAGCTCAACTCCGTAGTAGTGTTGTCTAATGCACAATCGTTTGAAAGGGGTCTTCCTATATAATGTTGAGTACGTGAAGTACCTTTATATATACCTCAAGGGTATGTGAAACTCCGTTCGATATATCAACAAGTATGTGGAAGAACCACACGATCCCCAGGATGCAGTGCAGACAATAATCGACATCTCCTACATTTAAAGACATCGGAACACGTCTCTAACCTATCACACTTTGCTTAAGATTTTAACTTAGACTAGCACTTTATTTTATCTTGTACGTTTAAGTGGATGCATGAGGTGAAAAACTGAAATATAAAACCATGCAAGTATGCAACTGCAAGTTTTTCACTTTTACTTTTGAGTATACCCTACTTAAAAGAAGGATAAAGGTTCGGTTCTTTTCCTTTCAAAACAAAAAAAAAATCCCAAGCAAACGATATCGAACTATTTGTTATGTTTCTATTCCAAGCAAACAAATCTTTCTAATGCAATTTGAAAAGAAAAAATGAGATCTCTTTAAAAGAAAAGATGCTACTACGTTTTCACACAAAAACTTTCAATTCTTCAACTAAAAGAAAGACTAACTTAGAAACAATTATTTTTGTTCTTTTGTTATAATGAGAAGAAAAACACAGGAATAAACAGACAATTAACACTTGAAAGTTTATCAGACTAATCAAGAGTCCTTTCGACACTAAAAACTTATAATTTTTTCCCATTTTTTTTGCAATAAAAAGCATTTAAGAAATCTTTTACAATTATGAAGAAAACAAAAGAAATAAATCTTTTCTTTTATGTTGAATACAACAACTATCAGAGATCTAAATCAAATGAATCCTTTACAAAGTACTAAATTTAAGATCAAATACAAACGAAGAAGCCTCAAAATCCAAAATAAATCATCATTCTTGAAGATAAAATCAAATCAAGACTATAAACCTTTCCATATTTCTATCAGTGACAATAACTATCATAAACAAACCTAGAAACTCAAACTTATATTCAAAATTCAAAAATCAAATAAGGGCACATGAACACACCTGGCACTGTTCTTTGATAGATCAATACATAGCGTTGGCATCCTGACACCGCTCCTTGCAAATAGGTACAGATTGGTGGCACCGCTCTTTGTCCATAGAAAATTGGCGGTGGCACTGCAAGTTGCCTTAACAAAAGGTGCGGTGGTCGCACTTTTTACTCATACCAGGTGCAGTGGCCTGAATAGATTTTGAAACACACACAAAAAGGCGAAACAAGAAGTGTGTTAGAGCCTAAACAATGAATCCAAATGGAAAATAAAGACAAGAGCATGAATAATCAGAGGCAAACAAAGGCAAATCTACCAATTTCAAAGAAAATCTCTCGATTTAACAAGTAGATCTATGAATTGAAATTGAAAAATGAAGATTCAACTTACTACAAGACCAAGAATTTGGTTTCTCCCCAATAGATTTGCCACTTTTGTTGATGGAAATACTCATCCAATGTGGACAAAGGTTGTTTCCCTAGCTTGAATAACTCAAATCTAGCAAAACAACTACAGAATAAAGAATATTTCCCAAGATTTAACTAGACTACTTGAATTGGCTGCTCTCATTACCTTTTTGACGGGATGTGAAGGTTTGAACCTTATTGTGCTTGAGCTATGCAGAGATCCTACAATAGACACAAAAGAAACAAACCAAGTGAGAGTAACAAGATAATATGTAATCCTATGTAAATGACCAAAGAAATAAACAATAAACAAAGCATAAGAATAAGATACACAATGTTTATGGGAAAGAAACTATGTTTGCATTAAAATATAATAAAGGAGATATCACAACCAAGCCTTGGTGTTGGGAGCTCTTATCAATGGGGTCTTGCCTCAAGCTTCACCTTCCCTCCTAAACACTCAAGAAAGTCTGAGATAATTTGGACAGAGTTTAGATGCTATCAAACACTCTTCCTCCCCTTTCCCATGAGGGGTGAGACACTATTTAAAGGCTTCAAAGGATAGAGTAGGTTGAGGATTCCATGGAAGAGGTGGAGGGATCATACCCAGGATAGGGAAATTCAAGTCCAACTTGTTCCGATTCTTAGGGATGAGGCTCCACGAAGGTCATCTTCGAGAAACCTCTCGAAACTTCTCTTTTTTTCCTTCATAAGTTAAGAACCACACTTTTTATGAGGAAGACTGGGGGTGCTAGAGGAGCACCACCTCTTGTAAACATGCAGCAGGCGGTGGCACTGCTCCTTGCAAATGGTCAAAGTGCATTGCTGAGATAGGTACCGCTGGTTTCACAAGAGGAAAGTGCGGTGGTGGCTCAGAGTAAGGAGTTACTCCTTCTCACTCATGTTTAACTTCAATCTCTGAGGAATTTTAGGCAATCAATGAGATACCTATCTCATAACATGGTGGTGACGAGAATTAGGTGTAACATCTAGCCTCTAGGGCACACTAGGCTCTAGTGACCTTGCAACATGAGGGCCCCTCTCACCTAGCTCAAGGTTTTCTCCCATTAACGTCACATTGAACCATATCGTATATTCCTTGGGAGCACCATATTTGTTAGATTTGCTACATACAACTTGAAACTAAAGACCATTTTGTATTCAAATTCTGTCCCTACTAAGAAATCAAAGGATGTGTCTTTTGTCTCTTTATAGATTTAGTTGGTTCTCTTGATATACCCATGGCTTATGAGGCCAAAGATGCATTTCCCTCTTCCTATGAAGATGTTCAACCTTCACCGACTACTTAATTAGGTCACATCCCAAGACCAACTTGAAAATATGATTATCATTTACTCCTAACCCTATGACACTAATAAAAATAGGTCCATGGTCAAATTACAACCTCACATGATAGACCCGTGAGACGACGTAAATCCAATGACTCCCATGGCCTTATACCCATCACATTTCATCATTATGACCTTGAATTTTAAAAGTGCTTCTCAAAAACAACAAATTTCCAAACCTCCTTAAACTTATTCATTATTCCCATCTTATTGGACTATGTCTTTTTTCCTTCTACATTCTTTATTATTTTAGGTGTTCTTTATTTTCATCTTGGTATATTTATAAATTGTATTAATTGTAAGAACAAAATTGTGTCAAAATAACACAAATACAGATGGATATAGCAGTGGAGCATGGAAACATATCAAAATGGATATGAAGGTCTTTCCTGATGGTTCATTTGAGGGGGATGGGAAGCTAAATAAGGAACTTGTTAATACCTAGATGAAAAAAACTTCCCAGGTCTTAAAGGGGGGTTTGGAATTATATTTGTCTCCTTTAAAAACAAGAAGTGATAGAAAATGGCAATCCAAATTTGATTCTAAGAAAAATAATACAACCCCATTGGAACCCTTTTCATCAAGTGTGAGGGCCCTTAGAGAAAACAAAGCCCTTGCTAGGACTCGAAAATGATTATTACAACCATTAATGTTCGTGGGGTTGGGGGATACTCCAAAAAAGTATTCCTTTGGCATTTTTTGTGTCTAAAGTGAATCTAGATATTGTTTTTGTTCAAGAGACCATGGCCTCCGGTGAAAAAGAGAGGATCTTTTTTGCTCAATTTTTGAAGGGATGGGAGATGGCGATTGTTGATGCTACTAATTTATCAGGGGGTTTATTGATGGTGTGGAACCCTAAATGGGTCATTTTACCCCTTATCATACTAAGGTTGGTATACCGCTAACTGGCCATTAGACAAGATTTGATATGGAACTTAATATTTTAAACTGTTATGATCCATATACTGACCGAGATGTTTTTTGGGAAGGCGTTAAAAGAGATGGTATTTTTAATTTACCTTCCTTGATCCTTGGGGGAGATCTGAATTTCACTTTAGGATCCTCTAAGGTATGGGGGGGGGTGTCAAGTTGGATCTGATGGGGGATTACGTTTATAATTTTTTCAATGAAGCTGGCATGGTGGATATTGCAGAGGCTCAACATTTTCCAACTTGGAGGAATAATATGAAGGTTATTGAAGCTATATCTAAAATACTCGAAATATTTTTGATTGATAATTCACTCATTGATCCTATGAGCAGATACATGTCTTGGGTGGAGAATGAATCCTTCTCTGACTACTCACCAGTCATACTTGAACTGGATCATGTTTTACAAAAAATATTATATACTTTTAATTTCAATCATATGTGGCTAGAGGAGCAGGATTTCAAGGATATGGTGAGACTGGAATGGGAAAATACGGGAGTTAGGGAGCATGAACAGACAATGAAGATACTGGTGAGGAAATTAAGAAGCTTGAAGCATTATGTTATAAAATGGGAGAGAAAGAGGTGATCTAACATGCAGGATGAATTGAATGGCCTAAAAGGAGAGCTCAACCATATTTGTGGCATTTTTTTGCATGGAGACTACCCAAATGATATCATGCAACATTTAACAATTATTGAATCCAAAAAAATGCATCTCTTGACTATAGAAGAAGGGAGATGGAGATTGAAGATCATGTCTATTTGGTTCTCTCAAGGGGACTTAATTACAAAGAAATTTCATCAGTATGCTAATGATCAAAGAGTTCAGAACTCTATATGGAGATTAAAAACTTAGATGGTAACATTGTTAGAGAAGAAGGTGAAATATAAATTGTGGTTGTTCAACATTTTCACAGCTTATTCTATGCTCTAGGTAATGAATCCATTTTTTATCAAATGGAGATTATTCAAAAACTTCCTAGGTTCTTCAATGAAGATGAGGGAGTTTTGGAAAATAATCCATGAACAATTGTATAGATCAAATCGGTTATGAAATGTTTCTCAAATTAAAGATCCTGGGATCAGATGGTTGCCCTGTTGAAATATTCATTGAATTCTTAGATATCACGGGACAAGACTTATTGGACGTTGTGGAGGAGTCAATAATTCATGGGAAGGTATATGACGGATTGAACTCTACATATATAGCATTAATCCCCAAAGTCAAGATACCGAAATATTTTGGTGACTTTAGACCCATATCTTTATGTAATTTGGTGTATAAAGTCATATATAATATGATTTCTTCTAGGATAAAGCAAATATTATCCAAATACATCTCATCGAAGTAGTTTGGATTCTTGGAAAATCTACAGATTCATGATGTGGTGGATGTGGCATAGGAGGTTTTTCATAGCATAAAAACCAAGAAAAAAAGCTTTGGTTTTAAAATTGGATCTGGTAAAGCCATATGACCGAGTTGACTGGGGATTTATCAGACTTATCTAGCTACAAATTGGATTGGATTTAGCTACCACTAATTGGATCATGCTTGTGTGAGGTCCATTTCTTATGTTATTATCATAAATGGACTGCCCGCCAGTTTTTTTAGAGGTACTAGAGGTATTCGATAGGGGTGCTCACTGGAGTCATCATTGCGTTTTCTCTTGATTATTGAAGGTCTGAGTAGAATGATTATTCATGAGTCTGAGTAGGGTAATATACATGGTATATCTATTGCATCTGTTATTAAAATCACACATCTACTTTTTATATATGATGTGATGATTTTTGGTCTATGCGCTATCGGTGAATGGTGTAGGTATAAATATATACTTGATAAATTTTGTAATGCTTCAAGAATGCTTGTTAGTGAGAAAAAAACAATCTTTCTACACCATGGGATGGAGAATACAAAATTGGGTGAGATTCAACAGTTGTATCAGATAGATTTTAAGTCGATTGAGAATGGAACAAAGTACTTGGGCTATACATTAAGGCCAAACAATTACACTACTAAAGATTGGTTTTGGTGATTAAACGGTTTGAAATTTGCATTAGTCACTGGAGCTTGAAATCGCTATTTATGGGTGGCATACTTACACTGATATAATATGTTATGACCAATATGTCAGTATATTGGATATCATTGTGCAAAATCCTAAAATCTTTTTTGAACGCCATTAATAGAAGGATCTTTAATTTTTATGGACTCGCACGGGTGGTAGAAATAAATATCACTTGGTTAGATGGGAATGAATTACAAAACCTAAAATTTTTGGTGGATGGGGAACAAAAAATATTTTCAAATTTGCCTTGTCATTTACTGCTAAGAGCCTATGGAGGGTACTATTCACTGATCATTTATGGCACAAGATAATCATGGCTAAGTATTATAAAAATTTCGGGATCATTCAATGGTTTCGAGCAAAAAAGAAGCCATTGAGAGGCATATCCAATATTTTGGGTGGACTTATGCAAGATGTTAATATTGTAGGCCAATGGTTGGCATGGATACCGGGAAATGGGGAATCCATCAAGGTTGGATTGGATCACATTGTGGGCGGTCTGATGAAATACCATCTTTCTGATGAATTATTAAATTCTCTTCACCAACAAGGGATACATACACTTGATCAAGCTACTTCAAATATTCAATAGGGATTTAATGGCACAAATTGAAAGATAGATGCATACATTTACTTAGATTATCAATGCGACATGGAATGGAACAAATTATGTGTGGGATTAAAAAGAGTGTTATGTTAAATAATACAGTGGATACAATTGCATGGACTTGGAACACGTGCTTTGGGATATCACTATAAAAACGGCGTATGAGGCATTGTGGTATGATCAAAAGGTGGAATCCATCTATTGGCTTCATGAAGTCTAGAAATGGCACATAGCACTAAAGTGAAAGATTTTTTTTATGGATTTCTCTTTAAAATTGAATTTTAACTCGGGATAATTTATTAAGGAGAGGTATACTGGGACCGGGGCTATGTATCTTATGTTGGATATTGAATCCGAGGTACACATATTTGTCAAGTGTGTATTCAGTCAAATGATATGGAACAACTTAAAGACATAGTTGTCTATTATTAATGATTTGAAGGGTGAATCCCTAATTGAATGCATGACCGAATGGAAAGAAATTAATAAGGATCTAATTCACCTACCTAGGAAAATTTGGAGGGTCAAAAATAGTGCAAATTTTGAGGATAAAAAACCATATCCAAGGGAGATTTGCAAAAAAATATTTATTTCTTTTTGTGAGGTTCTTTTGATGCTTGTAAAATCCCCAGGTACCGACAATAGGGATTCTCCTCGATAATCGATCCCAACTAGATCATTCACCATTTGGTAAGGGGAACCCATCCAGTTAGCGGCCCGACTACCGTAGAATTAAAGCTTGTTTAAGCCTTTTACCGGTTGCGTCTCGGTCCACCATTTATGTTATTTTCTCTTTTATTATGGATGAAATACACGTGCCTAAAATAAATGCAAGTGACTAGTGAACAAGAGCCTCACAAGTGATGCATAGGTTGTTTCCTCCCGTCTTATCACTCCTGCCCCTCAATCACTTCTATAAATCTAAATCTAATAAAACTACTCATATTCTAATCTATTCTAAACTAATATATCCTATCCCTGAGGGGAGCAAAGTTAAAATATGTATAGCAATGTGTTGTAATTATTAGCCATAAATATAACAGATAATTGTTCAATTCAAGATGCATAGTTACAACAGAAAAATAATCAAAGATAGCCTTGAAATTATAAACATTTATTGCTCAATTCATACACAAGACTTATATATAAAGTAAAACCATTCATCATCAAAGAAATAATTCATACAGAGTTAGAACGATCTCACAGTTTGAACGAAAACTAAACGGAAGTAATTCCACAATTCAGATCCCACATCATTCATGCAAAAACCCGTGCAATCCTTTCCCAACAAAATTGTCCTTCTTTATTAGCAAAAAAAATAGTTCTTCTTACAAATAAACTAGCCTTCTCATGCCAGTGAAAAGTCCCTTCTATTCTACCTCCTACCTATATTTATAATACAATTACCAATGACTCTTTGACTTCTTTGACTTTAGAATTTCCCCGTCTTTAGGACTTCCAAAATTTTGTCCTTTAGTTCCTTGCACTAGGAAAAGAAAATAATAAATTCCATAAAGTGACAAAATACAGAAAAGATAAAATTTCAGGTAGGCCCAGCTGGTCTTGAAATGTATTCACCCCATGCATTAGCTTCTTCTGCGATAGTTCGATAATCTAATGGTTCCATCAATCTCACAGTTACTTCATGTATAGCCAATTCTGACTCCACTTTTGTCACTTTTGCTAGAGTCAACCTATACAGATCTTCCAAGAGATGATTGCTAATGGAGGCTTCTGCAAGCCAAGTTTTAACATATTCTTCACTTATGATCTCCATATTCTTAATGTATTGTTCGTCTTCAAACAATATTTCTTGTAGAAACTTCAAATGCTGATCTTTATTTGGGAAGTCCTTAATCTTCGTTGCCGAAGAGATCTGGCACTTATTATGAACCATGCACATTTTTTTGTAGAACTCTGTGCATCTTTCCAAAAAAATTTTGATTCCATTGCTCAATCTTAAAGAAGATTTACTGCAAAATTCCAAAAGTGCTAATTCTATCTTCAGACCTCCTGTTGTCTTTTGAGGCAAGTGTTCGAGAAATGTTGAATTGGCCTTTACCCAGGTCAGCTGGATTTGAACTTTTTCCACAACCTTCAATAGCCTTTTTCTGAAATCAAGCGACTTTGATTCTATTTCATTCAACCTTGTCTTTTCCCGCTTGACCTTATATATCTAATTCACAAGTTTTAATTAGAATTGATGGATTTTCCTTTGGATTGTGCAGGCTTGATCATGGAAAGGGGTGATGTCTAGTTTCCTATCATTTTCTATATTCAGGAGAGCTTCAAAATATCCTCTATGCGTTACTAGTTACTCTACTTGGGATCTTAGTTCTTCCACTTGAAGGATTTTTGCGGATTTCTGTAATTTTGTCTTCAAAATCCTTTTTCTCCCCTTCCATAATGGTCACCTGCACTACTAATGCATCCCTCTCTGTTTATAGATCTTGATACTCCTTTTGGAGACTCTCCTTCTCAGATAGTGTATCCCCATGCTTCCTTTTTAACTCTCAGCCTTCTCCTCTTTCCTTGACCAAAGTGTCTTTCATTTTGATCATCTTTTCTTTATAATGCTCTACACCTTCCACCAACTTGTCAACATTATCTGCGTTGGCTTGCGCAATTGCTATACTTACAAATGCCATAGATTTGGGGTCTTGATTGGTGTGTTCCACAACAGTTTTCTCAATCACTATGATCACATAAGGTTGAGAGTCGATATTTAACCTCTTCTCTGACCTTCTAACAATAGTTTTCCTTTCCTTATCGAAGAATATAGTGTCCAAGCATGCCACTGTGTGATGCTTGGATGTAGTAAAAGGAACTAGTCCTAGTTCTACAAGAGGAACGTGGCCTCCTATGATTGTGCCACTTGATGAGGCAGGAGGGTCCGTTGGATTGTCTTGGGAAGTCTCCTAGTCCAAAATTTCTCTATCCTTATCCTCTTGCTCCTTATTTCTCAATTCCTCAACTGCTTTCTTAGCTTCTCTTCACACTCTTTCTTCTTATTCCTTTTGTAATCTTTCTTCCTCTTATTTTTTCCTTTGAGCTTCCTCGGCTTGTTGCTTCTCAAGTTCTTCCTATAGCCTCTGAGCATCTTCTGCTCGTTTCCTTTCAGCTTCTTCCTGTTGCTTCTGCTTTTCTGTTGTGCTGCTGCTACCTTTTCCCCCAATGGTGCTGCTCTTTTTCTTGAAACACTTACTTAGAGCAGTCATGTTTCTTGCGTTACTTTATGTCTCCTCATCTTTATCAAAATGATGAGAGTATTCATAACGAACTCCTACAAGCGCACAATGCTCTGCAACTTTATCCATCGAGTCATTTCCATGGAAACTCTTTTCCCCAAAGTGGAAATTTTCTAGATCTTTTACGAATTCAGATGCACTTTTGACCCTAGTGAATTTACAACTTCCTATGCAAAATGGCAGTGGTGGGAAAGCTACCTTTTTCATGTCGAATAGAAAATTGCCTACTCCATCTATGAACAACTTTCTAACTACTTCCTTATGAACTACATAGTCCATGGCATATTTAGGAATCAATGATGGGGCTCTAGATCCTCCATACATTCTCAGGTAAGTACCTTCCTGAGAGAAATAATAATCCTTGTATTCACATATGACCTCCATGGCACTTATAACATACAATCAGACTCTTTGAGGAAAATTAGTTCGTACAGAGGCATCAGAAACTCCTCGCATATAAGCCATTAGAAGCTTGAGTATTTGTGTGCCCAAAGAATTTGATAAGCGACATATATAGGGGTCTTGGTGTGATCCCAAGTGAAATTGAGCTTGGGGAATGGATGCCGACATAGAATGCAATATATCAAGTGAGAGGCCATGTATAATTATGACTTTCTTTGAGTCATCCCTCCTTGTGCGACAGCTATACATGAGGACAAGTTGCTTGATATAATGTCTGCCCAATTGAAAAGTGTGCCTTCCAAGGCCACAAAGTACATCAATGGGATCCAACTTAACTTGTAGAATCTCCTATTTTCTCTTCCAAAGATCTTGTTTAGCATTAGGGCTATGACCCTGTAAGGGGTGTGCAAACTTGTAGTCTCATATTCACTAGTGGATCTCTGTCGCAGCTGTTTAGCTACGACCATCATCCTTTTGGCACAGTCCATAATGTACAAATACACATTTAAAACCCATTCATCCGTCATCATAACCCGTGGGGTCGGTAGTTTTCAAGCCCTAGCTATGTATGCCGGAATGAAAGAAGCAAATGCTTCCCCTTCTATGTTGGAAATAATCATCGTGGATGGGTCTGTTCGGGGTAGAATCCATCTGATTACTTCAGCACATGGGAAAGATCTGGGCACATGGAAACCTTAGTGATGCCTGATTTTATGATATTTTCATATAAAGTCATATCTTCCAGGCCCGCCCCGGGGACATTTTGGTCTTTGGTCATTTGATATATTTCTCCCCACTTGAAATCCTGATCAGCCCCTTGTGATAGCCTTAGTGTCTTCATATGTGATTTCAATCCTAGATATAATCTCCATGTCTTAATCATCCTCGGTGGCATTGGCTTTCTTCTTTCCACCCTTCTTAGGCATGGTGTGAGGTGAGGACCGAAACTGTAACATGATCACAATGAGATATGTCTTAGTAATCATATGGTTATCCTTAGAAAACATCATACATTTGCTTTAAACACGAAATAACCAGAATAAGAAACCAAGTCACAAAGTAGATGTGAGTCATTTTTGTTTTAAAATCACTGCTCTTATAAACAACGAGATTGCATTCAGTGTTTAACATGATAAAAGCAAACATAACAGTATTTACCATTACATTATCAGTTACTCAAAAACTGTTACATATGGTGGAGAGAGATCACTTCCCAAAGGTTGTCCAGTTATTTTATAAATGCAACAAGGGTGCGTGCTTACGGGATTTAAATGAAAACTTATTAATGTGTATGCATATATTATTCCGTGAGTTATACCTCTCTTATTATAATTTCACTTCTGTGTTGAACATGCTAAGGCTACTCATTTCATCACTGTTACCCTTAAGCTTAAGATCAAGGTTTATGGCTAGAGTAACGACTTAGGGTACCATAAAGTCTTGATTTGGATCTAAAACCCTAAAAAAACCTTTTACCAAAAGACACTAACCCTAAATAGGATTGTGAACAATACATCCTTCCACACACAGTTGGCAGGAGATCCCTATCCCAAAGTTCTGAGACGTAGCAAAACCCATAGTTAAACTCCATCAAGGGTTTCCATTTCATTCTTTTAGCTTAACATCAAGGCTTCTTTCAAACAAAGGCAACATGGAAATGACTAAAAACCCCAAAACTGAGAACAATGTGGGGAACTACAAAGCTCTGGTTTCCCCTACAAAGCTTTGGTTCACACTCTTTTAGCACGGCGATGCTCAGGGTCTAAACCTGCAAAGGGTTTCCCCTCCATCACAAGCTTATTTCCTGACATACCCCATCTAAATACTACACGAATGATGAAACATCTGGCCAGGAGTGGTCTCATCACAAAACCCTGGAGATTTAACATACGCATGTCGTTGGATCAAATACTAAAACTAAATGGTGCGGAGAAGGTTGAGACAAAATCCATGGTGGCCAGGATAGTTGGCTTAAAGAGTGCTCGAAGAAGATAAGGGTTTTTCTTGAAACCAGACTTGGGAAGATTATAGTGGTCGGACAAATAAAATTGAAACCCTATGGGATGAAATTTAGCTTTGAAGCAAGGCCGCAGACGTCGATAGCAAAATACCCACCATAGTGACCCTAAAATTCCAACAATATAGTCCTTTCAAGCTTCTAGAATAGCATAGGAAAAAAGATAATTCTTAGGGCCTACTTGGCAATTGTTGGTATGGGTATGACACTTAGCGAGGCAATTCGAATGCTCCAAGTGTCCAATGGTGATTCGATGCATCCAAAATGAGATTGTGGTAACAAACTGTAAAAACTCACCGCGCTTATATAACAAAACATTGCCAAAACGTAATTAATGCGGTGTTTGGGTGAATTAAATGTGACGCTCGAAACGTTGTTTCAATGCTAACCTTTTAAAACTCGTCAAATTATGCCAACAACTCATTGACGATTTTTCCCTACTTTCCAATGTATCAGTTGTGAAAGCCGATTTTTGTGATGGTGTTGGCTTTGAAACCTGAGTTTCCCCGACACTGTCGACTGAACTCATCTAAGTCATCCGATGGAACCTCTCGATGCATCTCTATCGGCTATAAAAGCTGAGTTTTTTCGGCTACAAATGCCAAGTCTCTTCGAAGGCACCGACTGCAAACAATGAGTTTTGCCGATAGCGTCAGCTAAACTTGGAGAATTCTCTCGATAGAAAAAATCGTCAGCAAAATCTGAGTTCTGCCGATAGTGTTGGTAAAACTTGGCGAGAACTTCTGATAAAATCAAGAAACTCTTCCGATAAAGACTGTCGGCAAGAAAGGGTGAGTTTCACCGATAGTGTTGGTTGAAAAGGTTGAGTTTTGCCAACATTGTCGGCAGAAACTCATCAAATTATTCCAATAAAGACTTTGGCAAAACTCAAGAATTTCTTCCGATAAATACTTTTCCCATGATCAAAACTTAAAAAATTGGCCGAAAAAATAAATTTGGCTTAAAAGAAAATTAGAAGAAACTCGCCAATGGTTTACGACCGTGTCGGGAGAACTCGATGAGTTCTTCCGATACGTCGATAGAACTGGATGAGTTGATCAGATACATTGGCTGAAAATGTTGAGTTCTTCTGATGTGTCAGAAGAGAAAATTGATGTCACGTCCCCACCCCTCATCTTGACGATGGAGAGGACGCGACTAGGCTGTTGCTGATATCAAACGGACAATCTAGCGCCATGAACAGAATAAAAATGCGTTGAATTAAAAACACACATCGATGCATTATTCATGAAATAAACAGTGGCAGAAAAACTCATTCATTCAACATGTTCATAATTCATAAATCAAGCAATTGCAGTTGCTGAGGTACATACATAAGAGAAATAAAAGTGAATAATTATCTTGTAATTAAGTTGACCCGCAACTAGCTATGTCGCTGCAATGTTCCACCCAACCATAGGCCAGTGTGCTCATCAATCTCTCAACATCACCGCCACCCCTGAGCTAGGAATTATTCCATGGGGAACTAGGGAACAACAGGATTACACACAACAATACCATACATCCACAGTCAAGCCAACACATAGTTGGGTTTCACAGACTGTCCAACCAAGCCAATGAGCAACTGGGTTCCACGACTATTAAGGAAACAACCCAACAACATAGGGGTTCCTTGGACTTACTCAGCCAAGCCACACTTTACATCAAACACACAGTCAACCAATTAATCAAAACACAACCACACACAACTGCTGGGTATGAACAAAACATTCCTGGGAACCACAAACAAGAATGGCAGATGGGAAGAACGATAACCCAAGTGAGCAAATTGTTTCAGGGAACGTTTGATGGCTCCACATAGGCGAAAACAACCTCTACAAATTCCCAATCTCATGGATTCGAATTCTTAAATTGTCTACTGGCTTCACATGGGAAAACGGCCCCTTCCAAACCCCAAAACGTAGATTTATCTTCCTGGGCACTTAGCAACACCAAAAATGAATTCCGAGCCATGGGGAAAAATGGGAAACCACATAAAAACGTGGGGGAAGATCCCAGCTTGCTCATAGGGGCAAAAACGGCCTCAATAAACACCCAAAAATCGTGGGTTTCTTCTACCATTTGCTGTGCAACCAAAAAACAGGTTTTCCCCAGCCGGGTAATGAGGAATCAACAACAAAAATGTCAAGGGAACATCCTAGACATTGAGCATTTCCCAAAAAGACCTCCCATCCATGGGAAAAATGAAGAAAAAATGCAAAAATGTGAGGGAAAAAACACAGGTAGACAAAAACGTTAATGAGAGAGCTCTCCAACCTTCCCCTCCGTGAGAGAGCCTCCACGTGAAGGAGAATGGGTGAGGAATGAAAGGCATGGGTGCATAATGGCTTGGGCATGCATTTCCAAGCATTTACTTGCCCCACAAGTCAAAAGCATGTTTTCCAAAAGTGGGTGGTTTCCCAAATTGGAATTTGACCTCCATACCTTTCCCATCCCAAGGAAATAACTTCTTCCACCAATTCTAGATGACTGGGCACAAAAGGACAAAATGGGTAGTTGACGACTTTATGGGTTTTCCCTTAGACATTTGGATTTTCCCTATTGGTTCAAGGATTTGATTATTCCCCCCTCCCTATTACTTGTGAAATCATGCCCCCATCTCTTTAATGTTGTGACACATAGCTAGTTGTGGTATTTTTATTAATTTGCATTTTACATGATGTCTCAAACATATTGTGCCTGGATAGCACATAAACCATCGGCATCGATTTTAATCGTTGATACATAAAATACTAGATCCATGGTGGGGCCTTTTCCTTGAGCTCCACACCATGATCAAATAAAATATTTACATCATGTGCAATTCAATACCATGGGGTCAAAACCGAGTTGTTACAACTGAGTTTTCTAGCTTGGCAAAATAACTTTTCTGGCTTAATCAAAGAAAAAACTAAGTTATGGAATGAAAATTTCAAGGAGTAGAACCAGTCCGAGGAAGGCTTAAAATCAAAATTGTAAGGAGGGGCCCTAAAAATGATTTTTTTTGGGGAAAGCAGTTGCAGCAGCAACAGGTTCCTGTTACCAATAGGAAGAAATTATCTAAAATACACAAAGCACTGGTTTTTAAGCCAAATTGTTGCAATGAGATTTTTGATGGGGCATCTCAATCGGGAAATGCCTATGGTGGTGTTGGAGTGGTTATTTGGATTAATGATACATAATTATATAAAATTGCACTAAATTGTGGTCCTGAAATGAAACTAGATTTGAGGTTATTGCCTTATGGACTCTCCTTTTATGTGCAAAAAAAATGGGTTTGAAAGAGTTAAGAGTCCTTGGAGACTCTAAGGTGGTAATCAAATGGATAAATGGACGTAGCAATCTGTAGGTTATCTTTCTAAATAATTGGTTAATGATGAATAGCGAGATGGTTAATGGTTTTGATAAAATTAGTTTCAAACACATACATAGAGAATACAATGTTGAAGCAAATGCACTATCAAAGAGTGTTATTAGTATGGAGGAAGGCTATATACATTTTCAGCCTTTTCGACACAACAAGATTTTTCATCATGGAAGACTCTAAAATTTCTAAGCATATGGAATGAATGATCAATCAATGAAGCAAGTTCTTGATCATTCTCATACATGGTAATAATATGTTTTTGAATTACAGTTTTACATAGACAATTTGATTTCTAACATGGTTTTGGTACAAGTGTTTATTGAATGATGGGATAACAATATTTTTTGTAATAGGTTAACTATGGGATGGGCTGAAGTTATGATCTCAATATCTTATTGAACCATAAACTTGATTATATAGGCTACCTCTATAGTATGCCATAGTTATATAGAATATAGCATAAGATAGAATACATTATATGATGTTTTCTTGTTTATGAACATTAATTGTATAGAGTTTATGGACCATCTCTTGCTGGTTGTTTCTCACAAGGACAAATTATGGACTATTTGTGGACTATAGGTGTCTTTACTTTTGGACCATATATTGTTTTCTATTGCAATACCATATTGAAAAGTTGTAATAGACTATATAGTAGTGTTCCACCAAGTTTCCGAGACGCGGGAGCGTGGAAGCGAGGAAACACACATTGGGGACGTGTAGTGACACCCCAAAAATTTTGGGTATTTTGGGGGATGAGGGGGCGTCAAGGTCTCTAAAATTATAAACAAATAGAAAAAATAATAAAAATATGAACCCCAACATATAAACTCTTATGTTCCTGAAGAGTTTAGTGTAATGTAAATGTAATCGTTATAGCCAAACATATCATATCGATGTTTGTTTTTATTTGTTTCTATTTTGATTTATAATGACCATTTAGTGTAAATGACTAAAATTTAAGATGGACCATTTTTGTTTTTAAGTGAAAATTTTTAAAAATTCGAGGGAAGTAGGGTCTTGTGGGAGCCCCCCATTTTCAGGAGGGTGCATGTGGGAGCCCCCCAACCCAGGAAACTCCTAGACCTGCATTTCCCTAAGTTTCGCAGAAAGGGGGAAGCCTTTCTCATGGAGCCTCCTAGCCTCCAGGGCATGGGAAGCACAAGGGGCGCACCCCCGACCCTAGGAAACGCGTCCCCGTGGAACAATAGTATAGATATAAATTTATGGACTATCTATTGCTAGATGTTTCTCATGGCGACAATTTATAGACTATAAGAGCTATTTGTAAACTATGGATGTTTTTACTTTTTTTTTTTCAGATGAAAAAATCCTGACCTTGATATTCATATAGAATCAAAGGGAATCAAATATGCCTTCTGTTGTGGGCAGTTACAATATTTCAGCAGTGTAATCAGGAGAAAGGACCCAATCAACCACCTATGAAACAATACATAGAGCTAATGTCTCAAAGTATATCCAAGATGAGCAGACAAGAAAGACCATAGGGTTTGCCGATGAACAAAAATATATGTCGATACCAGAAGCACAAGCAAAGACTGGGGCTGCTGATCCAAAGATGTCCACCCGTCATACAAAAAAGATCTCAAAGATATACTAGAATCAGTGCCCAAAAAGAGGGAGTCAAAACTCTGGCAGAACCTTTTAAAAGAGCTGAAGAGAATCACTCATGCATAATGTGTCATCATAAAATTCTGAAAAATAGCAGAGACCGGGTGATAAAACAAGGGCATCTTTGGATAAGCATTCTGCTCTCTAGTTGTGCTCTCAGTAGACATGACTAATGTCCAAGCCAAAAGAACACAAGATTAGATGTCTGATATTATCACACAAGTGTTCTAGCTCTATGGATGATAAGGATGATTTATAATTTTCCCAGTTTATGACCACTAAAGAGTCACCATAAATATGCCTTAATGGAAGCCCCATCATCTTGGCCACAATTAAGAGAGTCCACAAATCCAAGAGCTCTGCTCTAGTGTTTGTCGAAGGCCCACAACCAAGCTTGAAAGATAGCGAATGTGAACTGTTGATGGCAAAAAGATCTCTGCCCCACCCTTTGACTCAGCTGATGCTCCATAAAAAAAACCACAGGGAAATACCAGAACTGGAGCAGTTCCTATATTTCTGAACTTTGACTTAATGCTAGGAGCGGGATAGTATTGCATTAAGTATTCAATCTGATGTAAAATATCTAGTATCAAGGCTGACTTATCTTTGAAAATGCCCTTATTCCGGCGAATCCATATACACCGGTACATAAGTAAAGGTAAGTAACTGAAAACAACATCCACATAATGTTTCATGAACCAAATCTCTAGTATGTCCCTGAGGGAGCACCTTGATGCAAGAGGGTCACAAATGTAGAAATTACAGAGCTTGGAGGAAACTGATACAATGAAGTTACAGTCCACAAAAATATGTTGAATAGAGTCTTCCCCATTACCACACAAACCGCATCTACTTGGACCTATCCAGCCTCTTTTGGACAGGTTGTCCCATGTTAAGATTTTTTTATTGATCACCAACCAAATTAAATGCTTAATTTTCCAAGAAATCTTACAGTGCCATAAGAGTACTGCAAAATTATCCCACTTCGAGGCTAGCAGAGTATTGACCATGCGATCACACACCAGCGCTGCTGTCACCTTTCCCTCTTTCTTATTATGCATCCATTGTAACTTATCAGTTGCAACCTTGAGTCTAATACCTCCATATTCCAGACCCGCGACATAACTGTTCCAGGAAAGATCCCAAGTTCCCCCCAAATCCAGGTCCTCCGAGGATAACCAATAAGACTCAGAATCAACAGAAAGGTTATGGGCATGATGTAGCCTTGTTATACCATAATCATGAAGATATTCAATAAGATCCTGGGGAAGGTAGGGACAAGAATTCGATCCGATTATAGGGTCTGATCCTACGTGTATGTCCACACTGTTCCCAACCCTCCATCCCAAACCTCTCCCCAGCCAAGAAACAGTATTTAGAAATCCATTCCATATGATAGATGATCCATCCTCTGACTGAGAAAAGCTTAGATCTGAGCCAAGTATCCATAGACTGATTCTTCAGGTATTTTGCAGTAATAACTTGAGACCATAAGCCTGATCCATTAAGTCCCATCCACAGGCATTTCAATCTTAAGGAAGCACTAAACCAATCAAATTTTTTTATGCCCCAACCCCCATATTCGAGAGGCTTTGAAAGTGATTGCCAATCCATAAGATGATATCATTTCCTTTCCCCTATGGAGCCCCATAAAAAATAAAATATCATCTTTCTAAGCTTATTAAGAATGGACTTCGAGATAGGAACCAGTGCAAACTAGTACATTGGCATACTGGAGAGTAAAACTCGAATGAGCACAAGCCTGCCCCCTAAAGAGAGGTGTTTATGAGCCCAATGTTGTATCCTTCTTTTGAAATTTTTTACCAGCCAATGCCAATCTTTAACCTCATATCCTAGAGGCTTGATATAATAGTCAAGGTACTTGAACCCCAGCTGGATAGGATCAGCTTTATAAGGCATAATATGTTGAATTCTATGTAATACCCCCAAATCCATTTCATTGAAGAGGAAACCAGATTTATCCATACTAATACACATACCTGATGCTGAACAGAAAATGTCCAGAATGACTTCAAAATCCATCCACTCCTCCAAGGTACCCATGCCAAAGAGTACAACATCATCTACAAAAATAAGATGAGTCAGATACATAGAGGCCGGTATTTTAATGCCCCGAATCTTGCCCTTTTCCTTTGAATCTCTAATCAGAAGATTGAGGCCTTTAATAACCAAAATGAACAATGAGGGGGATAATGGGAATCCCTGCCTAACAACCCTTGAAGCTGTGAAGAAACAAGAGGGTGTGCCATTTACCAAGATAGAAAAGTTTGCAGAGGTTAAACATCCCATTAACCAATTTACACCTCCCAAGGGAACACCAATCTGCAGAAGAATGAGCCTCAAATAGGACCAATTGACCCTGTCAAAAGCTTTTATAAAATCCATCTTCAAAGCCATGGCACTATTCTTTTTAGTATTTAGGGTATGGAGAGATTCCTGAGTGATACCAATAGGTTCAACTATCTGGCTGTTTCTTAGAAACCCAAACTGCTCAAGAGAAATGGACTTGTCAAGAAAGGGTTTTAACCTTAGAGCTGCAATTTTGGAGATCAGCTTGTAAACCAGGTTGCATAGGGAGATAGGTCTGAAATCAACAAAGGATAGGGGATTTTATTTTTTTGGTATCAAGGATATAAAGGTGGAGTTCAATGCATTATCCACCCTTCCAGAGACCTTGGATGATTCCACAGTAGCAAGTAGGTCACCCCCTACTAAATCAAAGAACCAAAGAAAAAATTCAACTGGCCAACCATCAGGCCCTGGGCTCTTATCCTTTTTAAAGGTTTTCAGGGCCCCCTCTACTTCACCAAGGGTAATCTCAATAATAAAGGTTTCTGTCTCCTCCTCCAACAAGAAAGATGGAAAGAGTTGAATCACCTTCAGTTGATCGACAATACTAGTTTTTAATTCATCCTTGAAAATCTCCGAGAAATGTCTGATTCCTAGGTCTTTTAACTTATCCTGCTCTTCCACCCAGATAGTCTCCTCATCTTTTAGGGACTAGATAGTGTTTTGGTTCCTACGAGCCAATGCAGTCGAATGAAAGTACTTTGTATTTGCATCTCCCATCTCATCCCACTTTGTCCTGCTTTTTAGCTGCCATGTCATGATTTCATGAACAATCAGCTTTGCTTTTCTGCCTCTTAGGGCCTTCAGTGATTCCAAATCCTCCAAAGAAAAGATACCCGAGGGACCCGATGCAAGGAATGAATTAATCTCACCATCCACCTCAAGGTATTCTCTTTTCATTTCTGCATATCTATTTCACGTCCATTCTTTTACACATTTTTTTAGGAACTTAAGCTTGTGTGTTAGGTCTCTCATATCATCCATAAGAGGATCTGACACCTAGGAGGTCCAGCAATCCTTTACCAAGAGACAAAAACATCCTCCAAGAGCCAGACATGATTAAATTTGAAGGGGTATTTATGTGCCAAGGTTGAGCCCTCCCATTCCAGACAAACATGGAAGTGTTTCGATACATCTGAGGGAGCTTACCACACCTCGTGTCTGAGTAGACCAGGGACCAATGAAGATGAAATCAGGAACCTATCTAATCTTTTACTGATCCCTTCATCTCCTACCCTGCAATTTCTCCAAGTAGGCCCTGCATATGGAGGGGCCAGGTCAACCAAACCATGATCAGCAGTAAGATGAGAAAAATAAGGAGCAAGGGGGTCTAAGAGAGCCTTTTTACCCCAAATTTCAGCCACACCAGTGGTAAAATTTAAGTCTCCAGCAAGGATCAGGTTAGGAAAATGAAGTAGGCCACCTTCAATCACCTTTTCCGAGAAAGGTTCCTTATTCCTATAAGGCCCATAGCAGTTCAAGATCGAGAGGGTTGTAGAGGAGTCCTTAAATCAAGCATTGACCGAGATTCCTACCACTGTTTCAAAATACTTACAACGCATCGAAAGCGGGTTCTAGCTCGTTAAGAGACCTCTCAAAAGGCCTAACACACTCGTGGTACAAAAATCCCATCCCGTCAAGAGCTTGGAGAAATCTAGGAGGGCTAGGTAAGTACTACACATAGTTTCTTGAAGCAGGATCATGTCCGGAGATAGAGAAAGGAAGAGTGAGCGGAGGGTTCTTTGCTTGTCTAACCCACCAAAGCCATGCACATTTAGAGATAAAATCCGCATCACGAATCACCAATAATGAGTGACATTGCTCTAAGTACCCTGGATTGTGAGACAGAATGGCTTCTAGTAGCATATTTTATCATAACAGACAAAGGCGTATAGGGATGGGTCTTCGGGCCTGGTCCTGACTTCCCCAGAGGCTTTTTCCTCTGTTTTCTTATCATCACATTTTCAAATCGAATAGAGTCGAGAGGTAAGGTAGATGGAGACACAGGCGTTTTAGCAGAGAAAATTGAAAGTGTTTTCATTAGGGCCAGGTCCGAAAAAGATGATGTAGAGCATGGGATAGGTGGCAAGGTAGACAAGCGAGGAGGGGATCCCTGTCCAACTAAGGGAGGGAAATCTTCAGGTGAGAAGAGGTGAGCCACCTCCTGCGCCAAAGGGCTTTCAGATGCATCCAAACAAGGATCTACCAGGGAACAGTTCAAGGGCACACAAGGTAGAGAAGAGGACGACACAACAAGGGCGTCTAGCCTCGTCGAAATAGGAGATGCCACTACACCCAAGGGCTTAGACAAGGACATACCATCCTCAATATACTGAATGAATAGGAGCTCATTATTAGAAACATCATCGAACAAAGTCAGAGATTTTGAGTACTTACCAGCCAAAGGGCACTGAGGGGAGATCGAGACTGGTGTTTGCAATTTCATGCCTTGTGAAGCCGAAGAAAGTGAACCATTCGACTGACAGGAATGATCCAGTCCCTGAAAGAGCCTTGGACACAACCGACGCAAGTGCCCCACATCATGGCACCTGTTGCAATGGAATGACACATTTAGGTAGTCCAACTTTTGACAAATGAGACGGCTATTACACAGGATTTCCACTTTCGCAGGCAAGCCCTTAGTTATATCAAGTTTGACTAGAACTTTTTCCTTCAGTTTATCAAAAATGGACTGAAAATCATCCTTGAGTGCTACAAACCTACCAATGGTGTTCGCAATGCCTTCCAGAAAACCCTTACTCCATAGCGGAAAAGGAAGCACAGGGAGAATGACCCACAGGTGTCGTTTAACCACCCTCTCACGCAGTGGATTAAAAGCCACATGCCAGCGGCTCAACACAAGGGAGCCCTTGCCTATCTTCCACAGAGAATCCATAATGAGCGACGCATGTTCCTCCTCCAAAAAGACGAAGACCAACCACCCTTTTGCAAGCAGGCTTATAGTCGGGACATGTGTGAGTAATGGCTTCCAATGTAAGGATGCCCGGTCAGTGCATTCCTTTTTCCCCATGCTACAATATTCTAACATGTCGATCAGAGCCCTACTACATAGGGCATCAACCCTTTCCATGAAGACATCGTGACCAAGCACATAGCGCAGGTGACCTTCTTGAGCTTTTATGGCTTTTTCCTTTCGCCGATTGCGAGGTTTGGATAAACCCTCCTAAAAAGATGAGATACCCTCTCATGCCCCAGAGTCCGGTATCCTAGACCCAGGATGTGCCATCAAACCCCCCAAAAACCCATCAGAAAGGCCAAACGGAGTCAAAAGTACCCCAACCAGCTCCAAGGGAAAGCAATGTGTGTGACAGCGACCACAAAGAGCACAACAGGATAAGAGACGGCCGTAAACAAAAACCAGCAAGAGAAGACGAAAATGCCTACTAGCACCACTAACCCTAGCTCCGACACAAAGAAGAGTACCAACAACGAGCGACCAGGTGAGGCCCAAACCCAAAACACCAGAGATTCGAAACTGTGAACCCCATGAAGCAAAAACACCACAGAAAGAAACCCAGCACAAAGATACCAAGAAAATCCCAAAAGAAACAGGACGCCCCTGTCCAAAGTTCTGACCAGCAGACAAAAAAAAGAACTACCCCACGAAACAGTCGGCAAAAGAAACGGGTCAAACCCTCATCATCATACCAGTCTCATCTCAGAAAAAACACACCAGGAATAAAGTAACTCACCCCAAGTCAAACCCACAAGACATCCGCAAATAATGGACAGTAACACAGTACATGCCCGTCACAAACCCAGAATAATCAAAAGTACAGAAACCCACGACGTGCAACCCATGCAACTATCACATGCAGCGATCGACGAACACTAACCCAACAGCCTAAGTCACCTCAATAGCCAAAAAAAACAAAAACGTAGAGAAACCTTGCAAAAAACCCGCAAAAGATGGCAAAAAGAGAGATAGTTCCCACTTTTTTAAAACATGGTTGGTACTATTCCCCAAGAGGATGGACTCCATGTATAGTGTAGAGAGAAAGAGCAAAAACCACATACAACTGCTAAATCACCAAACCCCAAGCATTCCCAAGACGAGGAAGATAGGGACTGAAAAGTCTGTACTTACCAAGAGGGAAGCATATCACGGTTAGAGAGACCAACCCAACGAAGAGGATGGCACCATGGCATCCACCATCGTCGCCAAGAATTTTGTTGCTCATACAAGCACCAGAATTGTATTTTCAGTGAATTAACCACAGTTACGTACCATGGGTGTTTTTACTTTGGAACCATATAGCCATATTGAAAAGATGTAACTGACTATATAAACATATCCTTTTGTTATAAATATACTATTTTCAATATTGAGAAAGAAAAAGAAAGAAATGTAAGCGCATAAATCTGAACCACCATAAGTAAACAGAAATTGCTATGACAATCGGTATGCTCTGAAGAAAAACTCTTGTCGTGTGATGTTGTGACAGAGAGGTCTGTCTCGCATCGATGAACGAGCTAGTCAATGCAATGTGGCAGGAGAGGCGGATCATTGTATTTTTATTTACTTTAATTGGAGCCTGCGATGGGCAGCGTTGGAAAGCATGCGCCCCAACAAAGACTCGTGGCTGCGCGGCATGCATGAACCGACGAGGACGGCCCTTTGAATTAGCGAAGGGATGACGAGATAGGGTTGGAGTTGGACGACAATCATACCTGCTATTCGGCGTGTTCGAACCAAACCCTAACACCCCCCTCTCTCTCTCGTACATATCTCATGGGATCATATGAACAGCCATACCTTGCCTGTCAATACACACCACAGCACAGTTTATAGTTCTACTCTTTCATTAACTCGTCAAGCAACCCAAGCGTGAACTTTCTCATCCTTTTATTAACAAAATTTATATTTAGATTGATGTGGAGTAATAAGATAACATTTACAGTTTTGCGATACATTTTTCCATTCAATCATACTTATTTTTACAATCAGAGAATCCATGGAATCCATTCCGACCAGCAGCAGCACCATAATTAATTTTAAAACTTGAGATTTCATAAGTTTTTTAAAACCAAAACTTATGCATCCTGTGTTCTAATCCCTGCATCATCTAGATCCTACACTATACATAGTTTGGAAGCCTTGATCAAACATGACAGAAGGAGGATATACATATAGCCCTGCAAATGAACTATAACTCCACTTCCACATGAAAAAACATTGCGAGGCATTTTTAAGATTTTCGAATAAAACAGTTGGCGCGTCTTTCACCACAAGTAACCCAAAAGTTTACCCTACGATCGAGTCTTTCTGGCAAATGGTCGAAAGGATATCCTGAATCTCTATCGCCAGATATCCCTTTCAGTTTTTGGGATAACAGTCATTCGAGCTGCAGCAAAAGCCTGAGCAAAACCCTTTTCCCAAACAGAGTTTTATTTTTTGTCTTTTTCTTTCTGGTTTTTAGTACTACGATCAAGCTCCCATAGTTTCAAATGATTCACAGTGGATCGCAGAAAGCAATATTCAACTTTCTTCTCTTGTCTCCTGCAATGATGCTGGCTGAGGCCGGGTTGGAAGTTTCGCTGTTACAGCTCAAGCAATCGGCGTCCAAAACCCCAACGGGGCTCCGAGGAGTACTGGATAAGGATCCAGAGGTCCGCTTCTTTGACGTCGAGATTCTGTGAATGAGCATCTCTTGCATAACAGTGCAGCAACTATATATCATTTCCTGCAAAAAGGGGGGAACAAGCAAGCTGAAGCCCTGCATAAGGCCCATTCCAATAAAACTTCAATACAGAAATGAAACGCATAGGGCTAATGAGAATTACTTTATGTTGAGGAGCACGGCATAATAATAATAAGGCCTTCCTGTAGTCCAATGCTACAAGAGGTACAACTTCCTCGGCAGCACATATTACAGCGGCAGCAGCTATTGCCGATGGGCGATGGCCCACTAAGTGGATCACTGCAATATTAAACGTAAGTACGCGGTAATCATTAACACACTGGAGAGATCAGCTGAAATTACAGTCTAGAAATCAGCTGAAATCATGTACCTCTGATTGTGGCAAGTATTAGCTCGATTGATCGTGTTATCAAATCTCTAGGAGGGGACTGATCATCACCCGCTGCTCTATGAACAAAGTAGTGAAGAAATGAAAACGGAGTAATAGAACGCATTCTCCATTTGAGAGTGGTGAGGATCAGAAGCTCCATTCTCTCAATAGTTCTGGCTTCGAAAACATATTTAGCATCTTCAATCTGCACAGTCAATTTAATTTGTTGGTAGCCGATGCCGATGCCCAAACGTAAAACAAAAATCGAGACCGATCTCATGAAAATCCTTACTTGGAAATCTACCAGCAGCGGAACATCAGTCTCTTCCATCTTTGCAGCCAAGGACAAACAAGAAACTGATAGGAGCTGAAGCATCCAGGCTTTCCCTTGCTGCAAACAAGATCAATACATACATACAATATACGTGACTCATTCCTTCACTTTTGGAACGTCACGCGGAGCAGGTGATCAAACAAAACGGAGAAAACGGAAAAAAAGGAAGGATATTCATGGCAGCTTACAGGCATTTGGTAGCTAGAGAGGAACCGATCAAGGTAATTGATAGCCAGATAGGCGGTGAGAGGCCCAAAATTATAGTGAGCATGTACCTGTGGAATATGGCAAAGCAAACATGCAGCTTTATCGATCTGAATATGGAAATCATGAAAACGAAAATGATCAAATGCTTAGACTATAATCCCACCTTCAGAATCCAGTTTAGACCATCTTGGCGCACGGAGACGTCTAGAGTTCGAGCTTGGAATCGCTGTAAATAGCCATTCTGAGGCATGTGATCGCACTCTTTCTCAACAAGAAACGAAATTGATTCATCATCTTCCGTTTGCAGATCTGGGAAACCTTCGAGATCGGGATCAAGATCAAGATCAGGGGAATGCAGGCGAATGCTGCAAGTAGTTTCCTCATGGGCATCATCATCATCATCATCCCACGCAACTGCAGTGGCATCTTCGGCGCACAGGAGGTTGGGGATACAATCAAAACTGGGTGCCATGAATCAAAGTAGCTAATAACTGTACATCATATTCGTCATTGCAGCAGCATGCAATGCAAAGTCCTGAAACAAACGATTAAAACCCGCTGATATTCAAAGGTTGTAGATAAATGTAAATGCTTCCAACAAAAGTTTTCAGCCCAAGCGGACCTGCTAAGATGTTGTAGAAGCAATGGGCGGTCGGGCAAGGGATCCCTCCTGAGAAACCGAGAGCCGAGTTGGAAGCAGCCCAAAGCTGCTGTATTTAGTGTATTGATGGAATCAATTAAACCCGTCCAGATTAACTTGTAATTAATCATTCATTTCCCGGCAACCCATGACCACGTTACAAAAGTATGCTCTCGGAAAAAGGCCCCAAATTAAGCGGCAGCTTCCAAATCCCGCCAAATTGATGACCTTCTCGTTCCGTGCCCTGCATTTAGTGTTACCTCTACCTCGAGGAGTCCACGTATTGAGAAGTAATTTTTTTTATCCCAATACGTGAAGTTAGCTTTTCAATACAAATTTTCTTTTACATGGAAATATATATGGAAATTTAGCAATTTAACATCCCAATACGTGAAGTTAGCTTTTCAATACAAATTTTCTTTTACATGGGAATATATATGGAAATTTAGCAACACTTTTTTATTTCTTTATATTTGTGGATAGTAGAAGTGGTAAAAAGCTTGTAATCTTAACAAAAAGATTTTAAACTCTAAAAAAACTCTAGATTCTAGCTAATAACTTCAATGAAACCAAAAAAAATATACACACATCTTACCAATTTACCAATTAAGCTAACACTGGCTTCCATACACCTTATACATTCAATTACTTTTTATTGCTAACTACGCATCCCTCCAAATTGTTAGGTTGCTGCATTGAGTAGTAACATATGGGGTGCTTCCACTTAATTAGAAAACAATTTTGGTGGTGGAAACGAGGTGGGACGTTCAATCTCCAAACACTAAAATATTGAAGCCTGACAACTCAACATAAAGAATACGATTGACCATAATGCCCACCAATTATTTGCTGTTGCTATTTATGATTAACCAGAAAAACATAAAATCTTTTTTACCGCTTTAACAACTATAGCATACCAATGTTAATGATAGGATAAATGGGCAAGTGTCGTTTTGTTATTGGGATTTATTGAATTAAAAAAAGTTCAAATCACTTAGGTTATTTAAATTCCTTTTCCTGGATTGGTGCTATCGAGGAAATAAGTTGAGGCAGCTGGTCGTGTCGCCCGTGGAGGAGTTGTGATGAGATTGGTAGGAAAATGGACTCCACTCTCTTTGCCATTCGATTATAGCGCTGCTTCCTAGGTAGAAGGAAACAAGTGTTAGGGGAGGCTTAGAGGCTTCGAATTTCGGTTTAGGTGTGGGATGACTTAGTTAGTAGGGGAGCTTGTTTTTTAGTTATTTATTTATTTTTGTTGATCAAGCTGGTTCAAATCTTTCTTGTGTGAGGATCGAGGAATGCTCCTAGCCTTTATTTCCGGTAACATGTTGGCTCCATTCTTCATAGGAGGCCATTGTGGTCCATGAAGATGATGTCTCTTAATCTTTAGAGTACTCTTATGGGTGAAGAGGTTGATGATGTTATGGAGAATAACTTGGTTATTATGGTTTATGAAGTTGATGTTTTTTTATTTTTTATTGGGACATATTTATGAGTGTATGTCGGTTACACATTGTTGAGGGAGGCTTAGGGTTTGAGCCACTGGGAACCAGTGTATCATGGCGGCTACAACATTACAGAGGTGAACCAGTACTTCCCTCTACGACTTTTGGCTTCTGGCTTCTCCTTAGCCATAATCCGTTTTCATTACTACCCAGCTTCTGCTTCATTTTGGTTTTTGTGGGTTGTTTTCGGCTTATCTTTAGAACCCTTCCTTACCTTGCGGTTGTTATTACAGGATTCTGTCACGTTTATCAGCGTATTTGGCACTTTGCATAAGGTTTCCTGGGTGACGACATACTGATTATTCAATCACCTTTACTGATTGAATTTCCTTTCCCTGATGATGACTGGCTTGGATCATTCTGCTCGGTGAACTCGGCTTTGTGACTCAATTCCCGCGAACCAAAGGACGTCATTGGAATCGGTATTTCGATGCGCTATGGTTCTCGTGGGCTGAAGGTCATCTTTGGGCCCGATATTTTGGGTACTTCTTTCTCATACTTCAGCTTGTCTGTTATTACCTTTCAATTATTAGGGATTTTGTTATTTACTATGTTTTATGTTGTTGTCGATTTTAAGCTCTACATGGAGTCCACCCTCCCTTGAGGGTTAGTACCAAACATGATAAAAAAAAGTGGGAAGTGATATTTTTTGTTTATCCTTCGGGTTTTTTGGTACTTCTAACAGTTTTTTTATCATTCCCTCCGTGGTCTTATTTACCTGTTGGGTCGGCCTGTCGTATCCTCGTATCCTTCGGTTCTTACACCACCCTGGTAGTCGAAGCTAACTATATGTTTACCTAGGTTCCATTTTATGGGTTTTGGGGTATTTGTCAAACCTGGGTCATTAGCTACATCCTTACTTAGGATTGGTCGCTTAAGGTCAGGTTACCTTGCTTGACTCTTCTTTTATGCTGATAGTTAGAGTGGGATTGCTGGGGTTTTTTGTCGGGTATAAGCCAGGTATGGAGTCACCTAAGCTCAGCCCACCTTGCGGCCCTTCTAGAGGCTCGGACCATCCCTCACGGTATAACTTGCGAAGGAAAGAGAAACAATTGAAAGCTCTTGACTCTAAGTGTCATTATGTGCTTGGAAGGGACATTATGTTGGATAGGGTTTCCAAACTTTGCCGAAGGGCACTGATCAACCGTCTAGAGTACTGCAATATGAACAAGGAGAAATGGGTTGCATGGGCTACCACCCATTGGAAACCGATCCTAAACTATGTTCCAACCATTAGTCTCCTTGCTAATAGATGGCTGGTTATAGTTTTTATCGAGGATGCAAATACCTCACGCATCTTGGACTCCCTCTCAACCATAGATAATGGCTCGCTGGTTCTCAGCCGCTAGCACTTTAGGTTTGACCCTCTCAAGGAAAGAGTTGTTAAGCGTCATCTTTGGGTATTGATGCCGGCCCTACCCTTTCCACTGTGGAATAGAGACTTTTTGATTGGTATTGCTAATACCTTAGGAAGATTTGTGACTTTGGAGAAATATTTCCACCTTATATTTGAGAAAAGAATGGCAAAAGTGCTGGTGGAATTGGATGTTTCCAAAGGGCTCTTACCTGAGATCGAGATTGTCTGTGGTAGTTCGGTCATTATTCAGAGATTGGACTACTTGAACATACCTTTCCATTGCAGTTATTGCCACGAGACTAGACATTTAAGAAATAAATGTTCCTCTCTTTGTCATGGTCGGGCCTTAAATCTTGGCTTCTCTAATCTGGAACCTTCTCCTGACTCCCCTCTGGAATTTTCTCCACCTGTAGACTCATCTGGATCACCTACTCCTCTTGGTCCTTATGATTCCTCCTCCTCGAAACCCTTTGGGGATCTTACCAAAGGGGAATTACATTATATACAAGATATTGAAACCCTAGCATGGGCTTCCTCTTTGTTGAATCCCTCTCTTGCACCTAATACATCTGTGTCTACATGTCCTTTATCTTCCGCAGCTACTTCACTTCGGCCATCCTGTCCCGCTTCCTCTGGGACTCCTCAGCTGATACCCGATACATCTTTGTCTCCACTGGCACTTACTACTAACACTTCTATGGTGTCCCCTCCTCCCTTTACATTGGAAGAGTCCCCCCCACTTTAGAGAATTCCTTCACCTGTCACCACAAATGCTCCTCATATCCCTATCTCTTCTCCTTCTTTCATGGATCCTTCACTGCTGAAATCACTTGACATCTTCTTGGATAAATATCCTATCTCCCCCTCTACACTTCCTTTGGATTCTACCAGGTTTGAAAATGTTACTATCAGGAAGTATAGGAGAAATAAATCCTCTGATGTCACTGGTCCCTCAGGCCTCTACACTCCTCTCTCAGCTAGGATCAAAGTTGCTTCCAAAACCCTTAACTCACCTCAGGCACTTAGAGCACATCCACTTGAATCTCAAGTTGACCCATGAGGATTATATCCATGAATATCCGTGGGTTTGGGGGGCTTACCAAACAAAAATCTCTCTGTTATCTCTTCTCTTCTCTGAACCCTGATATGATTATGATTCAAGAAACTATGTGTGATCATTTTTCTGCACTTCTCAATTTTTCAAAGATGAAACTTGGGTGGGAATTTTGTGCGTTGGACTCTCATGGCCTCTCTGGGGAACTTCTTACTGGCTGGAACCCACACTTAAATTGATGTAAGGCCTTTCAATCTTATGCTGGTATCCTGGTCAAGGCCAGGTTCAAGGGACTTGACTCTGTTTCCTCTATCCTAAATTGCTATGGGCCCTACACAAATAGAGCTATTTTCTGGGATAATGTGGTAGCGAGGGGCATTTTTGACTATCCCAACTTGATCCTAGTTGGGGACTTAAATTTTACTCTCTCAGATGCTGAGATCTTGGGAAGCAAAGCTCATATGGATCACATGGTACATTATTTCACTCATCTCCTAGATAATGCAAATATGGTGGACCTAGCCCCACTCCATCTTGGTCCTACATGGAGAAATGGTTGGACAGGTCATGATGGAGTTAGAAAATGCCTTGATAGGTTTCTGGTTTCTATCCATATTATACTTGCTCAGAACCACTATAAATCCTTGATCCATCCCTCAGAAATATCTGATCATTTTCCCGTTTTCCTTGAATGGAATTATCTACCTCACTGCCATCTCTATCCATTTAAGTTTAATAGGGCCTGGCTTATGGAAAAGGACTTCCCTGATATTGTATACACTTCTTGGAACTCAGCTCCATCGTTCACTTGATCCCATGTCTTCTCTTACCTTTAAACTCAAAAGACTCAAGGAGACAGTCAAGGCTTGGGAGAAAAATATGAAGCAGACTAAGGCAAAAGAGGTCAGGGAAGTTGACCTAGCCATTCAGTTAATACTTACTACCCACACTTCTGGCATCCTGTCAGTGAATGAGGCCACTCAACTATCCCAACTGAAAGCTAGGAAGCAATCTTTATTGACCCAACAGATTCTTACTTGGAAACTTAAGAGCATAGTGGATTGGATAAATGAGGGGGATGCAAATACACAAATTTTCCATACCTATGCATGTGCTAGAAGAAATTCAAAGACTATATGGGGACTTCAGAACAAGCTTGGTGAACTAATTGAAGATGAAACATAGCTTAAAATCTTTGGTGCATCCCACTTCTCTGAACTCTTCTCTGATGATGGGTCGACCAATATAGATGATCAACTCAAGGTTATCAGACTGTTTCCCTCTTTTGTACTTGAGGAAGAAAAAGAGTCTTTCCTGTCATATTTTTCCCTCTCGAAAATTGAAGGTGTACTTAAGGGCTTCAAAAAGGATAAAAGTCCCGGCCCAGATGGCTGGCCAGTAGAATTCTACCTTCACTTCTTTGATCTGGATGGTCATGACATCCTTAAGGCTGTTACACAGTCTCGCACTGAAGGTAGGGTTTCTGGTGCACTTAATGCTACCTTTATCACTCTTATTCCAAAATGTGATAAGCCCACTTCCTTTGAAAATTACAGGCCTATCTCGCTGTGCAATCCAGTATATAAGGTGATATCAAAACTTGCTGCTATCGGACTAAAACTTGTATTGGACAGATCAATATCTTGGCTTTCTTCATAACAGGAAGATCATTGAGCCTATTGTCATTACACAAGAAGTTATGCATACTATAAAAGTGGAAAAGAAACAAGTTTTTGTCCTCAAGCTAGACCTTGTCAAGGCTTTTGATAGGGTAAACTGGACCTTTCTTACACTTGTCCTCCTTCATATTGGTATACCGGTTGTTGGTGTCAATTGGATTTTGGGTTGTGTGGAATCTTCCAATTTTGTTTTCCTTGTTAATGGCACTCCTTCCAAATTCTTTCCGATCTCGAGAGGCATCAGAAAGGGATTTCCTCTCTCCCCTCTCCTCTTTATTTTGATTATTGAAAGCCTAAGCCTATTGATCACTCATGCATAACAAAGTGGGACCATTGTGGGTATAAAATTTTCTCCATCCTTGAATCTCACTCATCTTTTATTTGTAGATGATGTTATTTTGTTTGGGTTGGGGACTGTTGAAGGGTGGCAGCACTATAAAGAACTTTTAGATATCTTCTGCTCTACAACTGGCATGAAAATCAGCGAGGATAAATCTTATTGTTTGTTCAATTAAATTGATGATCTCACCAGAGCCAATATTGTTTCCTTATTACCGTTCAATATGGAGCCATTGTCAGTGGGTTTTAAGTACTTGGGCTATTATATGAAACCATTGGGTTATCATGTTAGTGATTGACATTGGCGTATTAAAAAATTTGAGAGAACAATTAGTAATTGGACTTATAGACTGCTAACACTTGAAGGCAGGTTGATCTTGGTTAAATCAGTCTTGATGGGGTTGGATGTATTTTGGCTTACTCTTGCCAGGATGCCCAGAACTATTATGAACTATCTCAGGCATGCCATCTTTAATTTTCTCTGGGGAAATTCTTATGGTAAATACAGATATCACTTGGTGGATTGGCATACGATCTCTAGGCCATATGCTCTTGGAAGTTGGAATATTAAGAATCTGGACTGGTTTAGTATGGCCCTTAGATTGACAATTCTTTGGATAGTTATGAAGGGTGAAGGTATCTGGTCTCTTATTATCAATCATAAGTACCTTAAAAATTGGTCTGTAGTTGAATGGCTTCTCTCTCAAGCCTTTAATGTACAGGGTACTTTATACATATGGAATGGTTTCATCAAAGAACTGTCTTGGATCACCAGATGTCTGGGATGGAAGGTGGGTAATGGAAAAAGTATAAGGATTGGTGTGGATCCCATTACTAGTTTAAACTTAGACTGTGTCCTACTGGAGGAGCTCAGATCCTACTTAGAGGTTTATGGCATTACTACACTCGCTGATGCACACAATTGGGAAAGTGGTCCTTTTGCCCATAAGTATTGGCTTACTGCTGATGACCTCGACTTGGATGGCTCTTCGAAGGAGCTATGGACCAACAACATAAATGGGTTATCCCATGGTTGCATTCAAATTGGTAATAGTTTGGACACATTGGCATGGCTGTATAACAAAAAAACGGGGCAGGTTACAACCCGACTAGCATATGAGCTTATTGCCTTAAGCTTCCTTATTGAACATATAGATAAGATCTTTGTAATTATTTGGAAATTCAATTTACCACTGAAGGTGATTTGTTTTTATGCCTCTGTTTGTACAATCGGATAAATACATGGGACAACTTACAGAAGAAGGGTTGGATTGGTCCCAACTGCTGCAGTCTATGCTTTGGGGATGCAGAATCTGTCAATCACCTTTTTATTGAATGTCGGTTCACCAAGGATGTAATCTATGGACTCAACATTGTGCTCCACTGTACTATGAGCCCACTTACTAGAAAAACTTGGTAAACTGGGCTGGGAAGGAAAAAGAAATGAAGTACCTTCCCCTTCTTATGACCTGGCAGCTATGGATTACACGCAACAGGGTTATATTTGAATATTTTAGGCCAAATTCAAAGCACACTATTCAACTTATTTTGGAGCAGCTAAAAATACATACTGTGACGTTCCTCCTAGAACCAACATGAGGCTTAAAGGAATGACACCTGTTTAGGATTACCCAGTCAGTTTTTTCGATGGAGCCTCAATGTATAGGATTGGAAGCACTGTTGTTCATCTTATCTTGAACAAAGAACATTTCTATTATTTAAAAATGGGTTGTGGACGGAGTAACAACACCCGGTCTGAACTCCTTGCTCTTTGGGTACTATTAGTCTTCACCAAATTTATTGGGATGCCATATTTACATATCAGAGGAGACTCTTCAGCCATCATAAACTGGTTCAATGGCCATGCTCCCCTTGCTGCACTTGATTTGGAGGGTTGGTGTCATGATATCAGAGCCCTTCGATATTCTTTTATCCATCTTGAATCCTCCCGTGTCTACAAATAATTTAATGTCAAGGCGGATAGCTTATCTAAGGAGGCACTATTTTGATCTTCTGGGTGCCTACATTTCATGGAAATCACTGAGGGTGAATGCATTGGGCATGGCACCTTACAGCTCTATTAAATTGTGACATACTCCCTTTTTCCTCTTATGGGTTTTGAGTATGATATTACATCCTTTTGATGATTTGGGTGGCTTAGTCCACTATCAATTTTTAAGCAGTTTTTTCCCATAAGTGTCTCCTTAGATCAGCTTGACTGTTTTGACTTGATTGCTGTAACTGGGGTGATTTGAGATGGGGATTGGAATTTTTCATTGCATATCTTCTTTCCTTTGCATGGGGGAGCTTCTTATGGTGCTTATATATATTTTGTATGAGAGATGAGACTGATCTCTGTAGTACTGGCCGAGGCCTTACTTCTTGTATATGTACACTTGATGCAGCAAAAAGGTTACCTTTGATTCTGATGAATAACAAGGAACTACTAATTTTCTCTTGGAAAAAGAAGTTGATGCCTTTTGATTTTTAGAGTATTGTTATGGGTGAAGAGGTTCATGATGTTAGGGAGAATAACTTTTCATGGAAAATAGTAGTATTGCTTTTAAGTATTAACTTAGAAAAGTTTGTGGTCAACAACCTTGTAAAGGTTTCGGTTACCCATTAAAATGATTCAAGTCTTATTTACTCACTAAGTGCTTACCATTTGGAAAGATAAGTTTTTAATACCTCCCATTTTAGTAAGAAAGGAAGATATGGCTTGTTATAGTGTGAATGGTGAATTTTATTTCTAAGTTTTCCATGAATGTTGTAGAGAATATAATAGCCTTATGTAGGAAAGTTGGAAATTTAAGTTTTTAATACCTCCCACTTAAGTAAGAAAGGAAGATGTGGCTTGTTATGGCGTGAATGGTGAATNGAGAATATAATAGCCTTATGTAGGAAAGTTGGAAATTTAAGTTTTTAATACCTCCCACTTAAGTAAGAAAGGAAGATGTGGCTTGTTATGGCGTGAATGGGGAAT
>LPNX010880513.1:455768-660781 GCA_001517045.1 Pseudotsuga menziesii | reverse complement strand
TTTATTTCTAAGTTTTCCATGAATGTTGTGGAGAATATAATATCCTCATATAGGAAAGTTAGAGGATGAGTGAGGGCCTAAATTGATGATTATAAGGTTTACATCTCTAATGCCCCTCTGCAAGATTTGGGCATACAAGGGAGAGGGAAGTTGTAAGGCCTTTTCCTTGGAATTCACAATGGGTGTCCCTACCAATTAATTGAGATGGTTAGCTTTGATGGTATATTGCAAGGTTAGACGGGCATGCCTTAAGTAGTCTTGCGTGATGAAAAAATACAGCTAATATTGGAGAAGCAGTAGCGATTCAACAAAAATGGTAATAAGATGAGTGTTGTTGAGAAAGCGGCTTCTTACAGAGGTTGCATGAAGACTTAGATAGTGGACGTAGATGTTCTTTGGTTCATGCATGCATTGAAAAAATAGTGCCTTGATTATTGTGGAACATAGTGCCTTAGTCAATGGACAACATTGACTTGAACATTTGGGTGTAGCCCAAGGGAAATGCAAGACATCAATTGTAGTAATGCCCAGTATTTCTATAAACAAAAAGTGATTTAAGGAATAAAAAAAAATAATAAATATCAACAGTAAAGGAGATTAAGAATAATCTCTCTCTATAGCTACCATCAACAATATTACATCCATAAACTCAAAGCACAATAACATGAAAAGAAGCACATTGGAAAATGGAAACATATAATAGTCCATGTTAATAGCACACACTTATACAAATGATTCTAAAATGAAAATAAGCATAAGAAATAGTTCATAGCTTACAAATACATAATCCAAATGCTCTTGTAAATGGCCCTCAAGGCTTCTAATCATAAAATTCCACAAAGCCAATTTTACAAAACTCAATGTGCTAAAGCCAAAGTCCTCCCCTCTTACTCTTTGGGTTTTAATCTTCTCTTATAGAATTCAAAACATAAATGCCCAAGACTTTTGTTCTCCATTTTTTTTGGTAGTTATGGTTATTCAACTTCATATTTGTTTTATTTACAAAAGAAATATTCAACTATTTATTTGAACTACAGTTTACCTTGGGGCCTTTCCTTCAAAATAGTCTACCCATATAGCATGTTGGTCATAGTTTTCTGAATATTTTGAGATTGAGGCATGGCTCTAGAACCCCTATAAAGTGGCATATTTGTCTCTCTAAAAAACATTTAATTCATCTTGAAGCTCATATATGCATAGCTAAAATTTTGCAAGGTTGTCAACATAAACTCTAACATGAGTTACTTGTTTGTCAAACTCAATAATCCTCCTATATGTGTTTCTCTTGTTCACCATGTTATGAACATTGAACTCGGATACCTTGTTGAGGGAAACTCCAACAAATGCTACAACAAATGTGTCATCCAATATGTTATTGATTAATAGTGCTTTTGTAGTCACTATGAGTTGTGGGACTCTAGGAAGCTTAAATTCTTATGCATGTGCTTCACCACATGCTTCCTCTTCTCATAAAAATCAAAAGACTCAAGGGATTCCATTGCTTCTAACTTGGATAACATGAAGCATTTTAAACAAATTTCTTGTCGAAGAAAGTATCCTCCTATGATAGTTGGGATAGTGGTCTTTGAAGGTACATTAGCACAACAAGTCTCAACCTCCATCTATTGAACTTGTTTTTTTCTTATGTTTTCTTCTTCTTCTTTTTCTTTTATCTTAACTTCCTATTGTGCTTTAGAAAATTCCTTCGCTTTGTTGTGCCTTAAGTTCATTTTCTCTTACTTTGGCATTGAATTATTCTTTTTCCTTGGCAACTTGCGCTTAGGCTCAAGTCTACTTTTCTCTAGGACACTTATCTTTGCCTAAACTCTTGTTTTTTCTCTCTCTCTACCACTTTTGTTGTTGCCAACCTTGTTGTTTATGTTATTTCTACTTCTTTCTCTTGTTGTTCATGTTTGTATGCAATATAACCTTTCCATTTGCTCCCCATTATTATTGATACTACTTCTATTGAAATAACTCTTATGAAGTACTCTTCTCACTAATGTTCACGCTAGTATGGCCACCTGTATTTACAAGCATGACAATGCTTGTACATTGTGTTGATCACGTCTTCCGATATTTCTTCACCAAAGTGGAATGCTTCAAGTCCATTTTCTTATATTTTGGTTTCCTCCTTATTTTAAATATTTTATACAGTTACAATAATGGGCAAAGGGGCCCAAAGGAGCTTCCTTTATAGTTATAAGGAATACAACCGCTCCACATATATATATAAGTCAGATATGTAATTTATTGAAATACCAACTTGTTTGGGACAAATTTGGGCAAGAGGTGTGGGGCCTTTCTAGCCCCAAGGTTGATACAGGTGCCCCTTTTAGTTACATACCAATCACAAATAAGACAGACTGATTGTATGGATTTCTACGACATGAAAACAGTAGGTGCACAAAACAATAATGGTATATAAGTTCTAAGAAGTGCTCACAAATTCTATTGTAATGAATTATGCATTTATGCTCCCATAATAGTTGGTAATATACATGGATAGGGGGATGATTGATCTGTCAGTTTAAACCCATCCTTGGAAAGATGTTAGATGCATAGATTATGTTTATCAGATATGAGGACGTGGAGAATGATGGGGGAATCACTGTAGCTACATTCTTGAGTCTGGATACAATCTATGTGAGAGAGGCTAAAAGAATGGAAGCCCAATTCAACATTGTACCTTATTGTGTCACTTTATGAATCAAGGGGATCCATGCTTCTCCAAACATAGTCACATCCTCTTCCTTATATAATCTATTGATTAGTGATTCTAAAATATCCCTAGTATTCACCTTAAGTTAATTAGTTTGATTATGTAAACATTTGTTAGGGATGCTAATTGTAAATATTTTAATTTTATGTAATAAAAAAATTTCCCACAAACCATGATGCATCACCGAGAATAAGAGAATCCAAGATATCATTAGAGGGGAGGTTAATAAATCATTAGGTGGTTTCTTCGTCTAGCCCTGTGTCCTTATGAATTTGAGACACCATGTATTCTTCTTTTCCATCACCCACAAATGAGCTTATGGTGGGCCTAAGAGAGGTGTCTTGTTGCTTTTCTTTATCCATATTGCTCATGGTTAGCTTAATATTTGTAATTTCCCCTTCTAAACTAAATACTTGTCTTTGTAATTGAAGGAGGACTTCTATTGTAGTAGGACCCTGAGAAGAACAAATTTGTTTGTTGCCATGAACCTCTCTAGTGGTAGAGAAGACCAAGGCCCTAATACTTTCTACGATTTCCTCATGCATACATAGGGTCTTTCTAATTTCCACCAATTCTCCTTTCTAGTTCACCTTGCAAGAGGGACATGGCGTTGTTACCGAATTGATATGAGGCCTCTCCACCTTTCCTTTTCCTTTGAAAATGAATCCAAGAATAATGTAGAGTGGTGTAGTTATGGAACAACCCTAACCATCCCTGTTTTCACTTATAACCGGAGCCTAGAGGATGGGATAATGAAGCCATCACTTAATTCATTGCTATTAGGAATCAAGAGGTCATATCCACTGCATATATGACTTGAAAAACTCCCTCTTTCTATCGAGAGGAATTTGCAATGCTCAGACATACAATGAATTATCCCACCTGCAAATGCCATAACTACATCACTTGGTTCATGTCCTCGGATGGAGTGAATGAAATTAATGGCTAGAATGTGTGAGCATCCTTCATCTTTCTTTGTTGATATACTTTGATCCTTGGTCGAATTTGGAATTTGATTATATGAAAATTGTTAAGGAGTTGATGATGCATGGGAGTATTAGGGGATGTGTTGGAAATTTAAAACCCCATTTTCCCAAAGTCCTCCTTTCATCAAACGAGTGACTTCATTGGATTTTTTTATCCACCCCCCATTGTTGACTCTTAAAACATGATAAAACTTGATTTCCTGGAGCTTATGACTCTCCCATAGGATTATGGAGGCTAGGCTATCAAGGTCCTTATCCACTTGTTTCTTGTTGTTGGTTGTGAGTTTGATTATAAGAGTGGGGTCTCTTATGACCACTAGGGTTGTAATTTGTAGGGAATGGGAAATAAGTAAACCTTGGTTGAATGTTAAGGTCTCTTGTTTATTACTGGAAGCATTCCCAATTCCACATTCATAATTCATTTCCCGATGTCCTCTAAGATCATAGATTATCCCTCTCTCCTAATGCCCCTAATTTTTTTAATTTATTTTAAATTAAATAATAATCATAATTATAATAAAATGTTGATATATAATTATTATTATAACTCGTAAATGTTATTATAGCTAATTTTATATTCAACACGCTCTAACATCCTAGTTCCTACCATCTTATCTTTGACAAAAGAGTTAGCGAACCGATGTTTCCATTTCCTTATCATTTCACTAAATAATATTTCCCTTCAATACATTTAATCTTGCTTTTAATTTGGCATTTTCTATAACATAGTTATAAAATCCAAGTACATAGGGACACCAGGAGAGGAGATGTTCGGCTCTACATATTTCCCTGAACTCTTAAGGTTTGCTAGTTTTTACATTTTCGGGTTTACCTTTTGGATCGAGACGTGACGTTTTGGGCGTAGATGGGTTCTTTGGGGCTCGCTTAAGGGTTGCTTTCACGCTGTTTAGCCGGAGGGATTGCACACTGCATTCCTCTTTTTTTAATGTTTTTTTGGTTTGATGTCATTGTTTTGTTTCTACCCTCCATACCTTTGGGAGTTGAAGCGTCATCATGGAGGATGTGGCGTTATTGACCGTGATGGGTGTCATTGTTTCTACACCGATAGTGATAGGAGGGGGTCCTGTGTTGGATCCTGTCCGTACATCTGACCCTACTTTGGGAGATAGTCTCATCTCTGATTTTATTGGGAGGTTAACTAACCCTCAGGAAAATTCTCAACTTGGGTTTGCTGATTTGGTTGGAGAAGCGAAGGACTTGACATTTTTTGTTTCATCTGGGCCTGCTAGTAGGGTGATAGAGGATTTGGCAGATTTTGGTGTTGATTTGGATCCTCATGTGTCTTTTCCCTTAGTCACCTCTGATGACCTTACTAGGTTTTTATACCCTAGCCAAGCAGAGTCGGGTTTTATACCTAGTTCGGTGACTATTCCTTCTTCTTTTTCGGTGGGTTTTATATTTTGGTTTCCTCCTTATTTTTAATATTTTATACATATACAATAATGGGAAAAGGGGCCCAAAGGAGCTTCATTTATAGTTATAAGGAATACAATCGCTCCATATATATATATATATATATATATATATATATAAGTCAGATATGTAATTTCTTGAAATACCAACTTGTTTGGGACAAATTTGGGGAAGAGGTGTGGGGTCTTTCTAGCCCCAAGGATTTTGATACAGGTGCCCCTTTTAGTTACATACAAATCACAAATAAGACATACTAATTGTATGGATTTCTATGACATGCACACAGTAGGTGCACAAAACAATAATTGTAGATAAGTGGTAAGAAGTGCTCACAAATTCTATTGTAATGAATTATGTATTTATGCTCCCATAATAGCTGGTAATGTACATGGATAGGGGGATGATTGATCTGTTAGTTTAAACCCATCCTTGGAAATATTTTAGATGCATAGATTATGTCTATCAGATATGAGGATATGGAGAATGATGGGGGAATCCTTGTAGCTACATTCTTGAATCTAGATACAACCTATGTGAGAGTGTCTGAAAGAATGGAAGCCCAATTCAACATTGTACCTTATTGTGTCACTTGATGAATAAAGGGGATCCATGCTTCTCCAAACATACTCACATCGTCTTCCTAATATAATCTATTGATTAGTGCTTCTATAATATCCCTAGTATTCACCTTAAGTTTAGTTTGATTTTGTAAACATTTGTTAGGGATGTTAATTATAAATATTTTAATTTTATGTAATAAAATAAATTCCCACAAACCATGATGCATCACTGACAATAAGAGAAGCCAAGATATCATTAGAGGGGAGGTTAATAAATCATTAGGTGGTTTCTTCGTCTAGCCCCGTGTCCTTATGAATTTGAGACACCATGTATTCCTCTTTTCCATCACCCACAAATGAGCCTATGGAGGGCCTATGAGAGGTATCTTGTTGATTTTATTTCTCCATATTGCTCACTGTTAGCTCAAGATTTGTAATTTCCCCTTCTATAATCAACACTTATCTTTGTAGTTGAAGGAGGACTTCAATTGTAGTAGGACCCCAAGAAGAACATTTTTTTTTGTTGCCATGAACCTGTCCAATGGTAGAGAATATCGAGGCCCTAATACTTTATACGATTTCCTCATGCATACATGCATAGGGTCTTTCTAATTTTCACCAATTCTCCTTGCTAGTTCACCTTGCAAGAGGGACACATCATTGTTACTGAATTGGCATGAGGCCTCTCCACCTTTCCTTTTCCTTTGAAAATGAATCCAAGAATAATGTAGAGTGGTGTAGTTATGGAACAAACCTAACCATCCATGGTGTCTCTTATAACCGAAGCCTAGAGGTTGGGATAATGAAGCCATCAATTAATTCATTGCTATCAGGAATCAAGATGTAACACCCCGGTTTTGACCCCGTTGCATTAATGTATATGATGTAAATATTTTATCGAATCATGACAAGGAGTTCAAGCCCAAAGGCCCTATCATTGATTAATGTTTGGTATATAGGCGATCATGGTTAATGCCTATGGTTTTTGTGCTAAGTCAAACACATTTGTAAACACCATGTAAATATGCAAATTAATGAAAACCCACAACCAGCTATGTCAATGCAATGAATAATGAGATGGGGGCATGATTTTTCTAAGGATAAGGGGGTGGGAATGTTAACCTTGATCCAGTTTGGGGAAAAATCCATGTGTCATGGGGAGAACCCATTAGAACTATCAACTACCCTCTTTCTTATCTTCTCTTCCAAACCATTTATTCTGCCAGAAGGTGGTTGAGGTAGTTATTGCTTGGAAGGGTAAGAGTATGGGAAATTTCGAATTGGGTCGAGCACCCAGTTTGGAAGATCGTGTTTTGCTTACATGAACAAGAAAACACTAGAACCGTATGCCAATTTTGACCCACGTGTTCACGTTTTGGATTTACTCTCACGTTTTGAGAGCTACGAGACATTCGGATTCAATCATCATTCACCAACATCTTCATTTTTCAGGAGAGTAACATTGTGGTAGCAGCGAAGCTCTTCCTGTGTGTGTATCCTTCTCATTTTGCGAGTATTTTCCCTTGGAAAGACTGTGATTTTTGTGTTGCAGCGTTATCCCAAACTACAGAGTGTATGAGACCCTATTACTCATGTTCCAGAGTAAAGCAGGTGTTGTGGAGTCTCCATGTGGTTGTCGTGTTATGCACCCTAGTTCGGGTCTAAGCTATCTACATGACTTAGGAATGGGAGATACATAGAACGTGCTTGATAAAACTAGTACGGAACCTCACGATAAGATAAGAAATGTTGGTAAACTTGCTATGCACATCCTGAAGAGCACTAGAAGGGAAGGTGTATCCCGAGGGACTGTGGAGCAGAGAAGGGGACACTTCCTTGTGTTGGGTGTGTAGGCAGTGGGGAAGCTAGGCCAGATAGATCTTGTGAAGGTTTTCTTAGCTCTGTAGATGATCTCACTAGCTTATCAGTTCTTCCTTCCCATTGCCTTAGAAGCTTCATAAACCCAACTGGAAAGATGGCTTGGCTGGTAGCCTGATAAACCCATCTGTTGGCTTGGCTATGTCTTGTTGTGTTTGACCTGGTGAGTAACCGTTGGCTGGACAGTCTGATAAACCCAGCAGTGAGAATATGGCTTGACTGTGTATAGTCTGATAAACCCATTTGTTGGATTGACTGGTCCTTAAAGGCGAATGTTGGCTTGACTGTGCTCAGTCTGTGATACCCAACTGTTAGATGGCTTGGCTGAGTGGCCTATGAAACCCATATGTTGGAATGTTTTACCCTGTAGCCTAAGAAACCTAACTGTGTTGTCTTGGCTAAGTGTCATTGCACCTTGGCTATGTATGAGTTTGTTGGTGTTCCCTTATCCCTTGAGTAAATCATGCTCAACTCATGGGTGGCGGTGTCGCTGAGAAATTGATGAGCGCACTAGCCTATGGTTGGGAGGAACATTGCAGTGACATAGTTGGTTGCGGGACAAGTTCTATTCAAGATAAATGTTCTTGTCTATGTTATTCTCTGCAATTGTATTTCTTGTATTGTAAATTACTTGATGGAGTGTGATGAACATGTTGCTATGTTGAATTGATGCATTGTTCTTTCGAATAACTACAATTATAGGAATCTGTGTATGTTTTCCATCAATATATTTTGAACTAAGTTGCAGGGTAGATTGGCTAGATCGGTAATGGCCTGAAGGATCATATCGATCCAAGACTTCAGTGAAAAAGTTGAGTTCTTGATAGAAATCGCCATTTACAAAGTTTGCGGGATGCAGGATGTGGAATTCCATATTTGCAGGTCATGGTCTCCGCAATTTCCCCTCCGCAACTCGCGGGATACGGGATTGCGGTGTCGCAATTTCCACAATTCCCAATCCCACAAGTCAAAGACTTTGCACCGTTGATCTTCGCGGGATGATTTTCCGCTGTTGATCTGTCTCCAATGCGGGATGTGAGATGCGGGTTGCGAGAAGTGAGATTGCAATTTTTGTAACTTCCAACCCCGCAACTTGGGCTTTCCACACTGTTTATTTTTTCGGGTGGATTCTGAACCGTTGATTTGGTTGTAGTCTACGGGATCGTTTGAGATCATTGATTTTTGTCGTGTCTTCTCTCTGTCGTTTGATCTCCTCTGAGATATTTCCTTACATATTGTTGAACTGATCAATGGAGGACAGGAGGGAGCATGACAGTGTTGGAAATGTTGAGAAGTGGTTCACGTCCATACCCTGTGATTCGATGAACAATAAAGGTTCTCGATGAAAGTTTTAATTCCGCACGGTAATGGGGTATGGGTACGTGACACAAGAGGTCATACCCACCGCATATATACTTGAAAACCTACCTCTTTCTATCAAGAGGAAGTTGCAACGTTCATACATACAATGAATTATCCCACCTGCAAATGCCATAACTACATCACTTGGTTCATGCCCTCGAGATGGAGTGAATCCAAGTAATGGCTAGAATGTGTGAGCATCCTTCATATTTCTTTATTGATATGCTTTGATCCTTGGTAGAATTTGGAATTTGATTATATGACAATTGTTAAGGAGGTGATGATGCATGGGAGTATTAGGGGATGTGTTGGAAATTTAAAACCCCATTTCCCCAAAGTTCTCCTTTCATCAAACGAGCGACTTCATCGGATTTTTTTATCCACCCCCCCATTGTTGACTCTTAAAACATGATAAAACTTGATTTCTTGGAACTTATCACTCTCCCATAGGATTATGGAAGCTAGGCTATCAAGGTCCTTATCCACTTGTTTCTTTTTGTTGGTTGTGAGTTTGATTATAAGAGTGGGGTATCTTATGACCACCAGTGTTGTAATTTGTAATTTGTAGGGAATGGGAAATGAGCAAACCTTGGATGATTGTTAAGGCATTTGCTTTATTAATAGAAGTATTCCCAACTCCCCATTCATAATTCATTTCCTGATGTCTTCTAAGATCATAGATTATCCCTCGCTCCTAACGCCCCTAATTTTTAAATTTATTTTGAATTAAATAATAATCATAATTATAATAAAATGTTGATATACAATTATTATTATAACTCTTAAATGTTACTCTAGATAATTTTATATTCAACAAGCTCTAACATCCTAGTTCCTACCATCTTATCTTTAACAAAAGAGTTAGCAAACCAATGTTTCCATTTCCTTATCATTTCACTAAATAATATTTCCCTTCAATACATTTAATCTTGCTTTTAATTTGGCATGTTCTATAGCATAAGTATTAAATCCAAGTGTGCAACTCAAAAAATATCTAATTCATTTAACTTTACAAGTAAATAAATGTTACATTTATATTATTTAAAAGTGTAAATGTCACATTAATTTCATTAAGTCATGTGTATTACTTTCTTGAATATGGATCTATATGTGTATTACTTTCTTGAACTTACATCTATAAGTATGGAGAAGGATGAGATTTTCGGACTTATACATCTTTTGTTATTTAAATATATGGCATATATTAAATGAATAAAATATTATATTTAAAGAAATTTTGGCCATAGATCTTGGTTTAAGGTGGATTTATGGTGGTTTTTTAAAATTTTTTTTGTGTAAAATTTAAAATTGACCTTAGGAATAACTTAATAATTCATTTGTAATTTCATGTATGTTATGTTACATGCAACATCTCCCCCATACTAAGTTGTAAAACACCTACCATGTTAAAATAATAGCTAACATCTCCCATCACCTTTACAAATATTATTGCCAATTTCCTTCCTAATTACTAAAAAAACACTCAAGCTTACATATGCATTAAATCATTCTAAGATGAAAAGCTTCTATACAAGCACTACATCTAAACAAGGTTTTCCTTGAAGCTCTAAATTTGTACTCAAATCCTCTTCAAAGAATGATATTTGACTAATGAGAGAATGCTAAGAGATTCACTTGGTTTGTCAATATTACAATAAGATCTTTGATATGTTGGTCACATGTGTGATATAGTGATGCCTATTTATCTCACATGTATGGGGATTTTGTTTAACTTAGATAGTTCTACCAAAACATTCACATTTAGAGATTTCTAATGCATACCTATAGGCATGAAGGAAAGTTAAACAACATCCCTCTCAAGAAGCATAAAGTTGGAGGAAAGCAATTGAGGTCAATTGTATTGTTTGTTGTAAAGCTCTAACAATTTGCAATTCAAATACTAAGAGCAATGATACATCTTGAATCGAATTGTGTGGATTCATTTCAATGAAATGATAGCAAGGAGTTTTGGAAAAATAGTTTATAATCTTGGATTGGAATAACATGAAATGGATACATGATAGTGTATGGAAAGGGAATTATCCTACACAATTTTCCACAAGAAGGTGAATGCCAAGCTATAATGGTCATGTGCATCTATTGTATCCATTGCGTAATAAGTACTCTTGGAAAACCAAAAGATCAACTTAAATTTCTTAGTAGACATCATAATATAATGGAAAGGTTAAGATACTTATAACAATATCCATACTTAGTTCATCGCAGTAGACTATTCCAAGAATTGAACAAATAAAAAATATCTACATGGTCATCAAATATATCTACATTGTTAGTGTCTAGTTGTACCAAACCAAATTCACAATCATAAAAATGAAATCAACTCACACTATAACAAAAGAAGAGAATTACAGTAGTCGGATGCTCAAGATTGTTGTATGTGTGTAGTGGCATCAAAACTCACTTCAAAATACTTTCAAGCTCTACTTAGTCTTTCCTTCAGTATAAGTAAATACTGAATCATCTTCTATGTGTAATGGATCATCTTCTGTCATATCAGTATGTGGATACTGAATCACATTCTTCAACATCAGTATGTGGATACTGAATCATATTCTGTGTATACTAGATCATATTCTACAACATCAGTATGTGAATATTGAATCTTCTTCTGCAACATCAGTATGCCAATACTGAATCATCATCTGCAACGTTAGTATGTAAATACCGAAACATCTTCTGCCAAATCAATATGTAAATACTGAAACATCATCTTCCAAATCAGTATGTAAATACTGAAACATCTTCTGTGAAATCAGTATGTAAATAATGAAACATCATCTGCAACATCAGTATGTAAATAATGAAACAACAACAACATCATTAACATGTCAGTGCTAAAACAACATCATCAATAAATGTTAGATCATCATCTGCATCACCAACATAGAGATGTTGGAACATCATCATCATCAACATAAAAATGTTGAAACAACAACATCATCATCAGTATATAAATACTAAAACAAACTCATCAACAGTCATCACAATAATCATCAGTATGAAAATACCGAACCTGCTACATCAGTATAGGAATACTAAAACTATCTCAGCAATCATCTCAACATTCATCTCAACAATCATCAGTATTAAAATAATGAACCTGCTACATCAATATAGGAATATTGAAACTATCTCAACAATCATCTCAACACTCATCTCAGCACTCATCAGTATAAAAATATTGAAATTACATCTTTCCCACTAACTATCTTAGAGCAGTATTTTGGTGAGTTCTCTAGTAGATACATCCAGGAATGTTTTCTAACTTACTAACCCTTTCGAGTCAACAATCCTATTTAGACAGATGGATCATCCTGGGGACCAACAAGCTAGCTTGTTCTGGCTTACTAACCCACTTTGGCTAAACAAGTCTATCTAGACATACTAATCCCCCTAGGATCAACGAGCCTCGTCTGAATTACTAGCCCTTTCGGGTCAAAAATCCTAGCCATAATAACCCTACTCTAGGTTGAGCTACCACCATTGCATCCTTCTACCATCTATCGTCACTCCCTCTCTCTCGATAGTTCTTTTCAGAATACGCCAAGATTGTCTCAAAATTATTCAAACTTTACACGAGATAGAGGCTTAGTCAACACATATGTCACTTGTTCCTCTATAGGAACATACTTGAGCTTTACAACTCCCTTCTGAACCACATCCCGGATGTAATGATATCTAACTTCGATATGTTTCATCTTGTCATGAAATATCGAGTTTTCTGTCACCTTAATACAATCTGATTATCACAAAGGATATCAGTAACATCTATCTTTGCATCAAATAAATGTTCCAATATCTTGTGAAGCCATACTACTTCGCTACAAGCTGGACATGCTGCAAATTTTTCAGCTTCTGTCATGCTAAGTGCAATACTGGTCTTCTTTCTACTAAAACAACATACTAAAGTGCTCTTTATATATTTGACACTTCTTGCCCAATTTGAATCTATAAGTCCATGTAATCTGATCTCAACATTTGATGCATATCTCAGACCATAGTCTGAAGTCCCCTCTAGATATCTCATCACATGTTTTGCTCCAACTAGGTGTGTATGTTTGGGAATCATCATATATTGACTTGGAGTGTTTACAACAAAACATATATTTGGTATTGTATTGGTTAAGTACATTAGAGAGCCAATAATATGTCTGTATAGGGTGGAATCTACTACTTTCGATGTAACACCCCGATTTTGACCCCATTTGCATTAAATGTATATGATGTATATATTGTAATTAATCATGGTGTGGAGCTACAGGAAAATGCCCCACCATGGATTATCATTTTATGTTCCGACGATTAAATCGGTGCCGATGGTATTTTGTGCTATCTAGGCACGTTATGATTTTAAATCATCATGTAAATATGCAATTAATTAAAAACCCACAACCAGCTATGTGAATGCAACAATAATGAGAAGGGAGGGGGGGGGATATTTAACCTTTGGGGCCAATGGGGAAAATCCAAATGTCAAAGGGAGAACCCATCAAAACTGTCAACTACCTTTCTTGTATTACTCACCCAATCATTTATTACTGCCAGAAATTGGTTGAGTTGGTTATTGCATGGGATGGGCAAGGTATGTCAACCCAAATTCGAATTGGAGAAGTCATCAGTTTTTGGGAAACACGTTTTGACTCCTTGGGAAAGAAAAAACCCAAAAAAATATGCCATTCTACCATGCTTTCATGTTTTGGATATTTTTTTTCTCACCATTTTTCCTTCACGGGAGCTCTCTCAGGCATCTAGAACTTCCTGTGTGTGTTTTCATTCCACGTTTTTGGTTGTTGGATTCATTTTCCCATGGATGGGAGGTCGTTTTTGTAATGCCAGGGATTGGGTTGGGTTTCCTCACGTTTTTTTTGAGCTGCTGGTGCATTTTCCACTCACGTTTTTCTAGTTTCAAGTGTTTTTACCATGGCTGTGAAGTGTTTTTGTTAGCTTCTAGTGGCTGGGATCTCTGCTGGGAGTTTTGGTGTTGTTTCCACATGCCCACGGTGGGGAATTTCATTGTTTAGTGTTTCCCAATGAGTGGGATAATAGAGCCACGAATAAAATGACTCTGGAATTCAAGTTGCCCAGACTGAGTTGTTTCTACCCAATTTCCATACCTGATTTTGGTCCCTGTAGTGTTTTTCCTTCAGTCTAGAACTATTATTGTTGTGTGCATATATTTTGTTGGCCTTTGAACTGTCTTTGGGTGTGGAAATGGGGTTTGAGCTTGCTTGACAAACCTAGTGTGTGCAGGAGCCTCACAGACAGAGCTATAGGGCTGGATTTCTTCTTTACACCCCCTGAATAGCACTGGAAGGGAAGACATAGCCCGAGGGACTCTGTAGCAGAGAAGGGGATGATTCCTTGTGTTGGGTGTGTGTGGATGTTTTAGAAGTCAGGATAGTTCTGGTGCAGGTGTCCATAGCTCTTGGATTGAGCTCACTAGCTTAGCAGCCAACCTTTCTAGCTCCCTGTTATCCTGATAAGCCCAACTATGTTGGCTTGGCTGAGTTTCATGTGTCCTTGACTACATGTGAGCCTGCTAGTTTCCCCTTATTCCTTGTGGAATCATGCCCAGCTCGGGGGTGGCAGTTTTGTTGAGCGTTTGATGAGCACACTGGCCTATGGTTGGGTGGAATGTTACAGTGACATAGCTAGTTGCGGGACAAGCTTCTTCTAAGATAAGTATTCTTGTGTTTAATTCCTTGCAACTGTGTTTGTTTTATAAATCCATATGAACATGTCAAATGCTGTGAATGAATGAAATTGCTTCCGTTGTTTTATAATCATTTATGCATCTGTGTATGGTTAAGTTAAATGCATTTTAATTTATGTTCATGGGGATAGATTTCCCAAAATGTTAGCATTATAGTCGCATCCTCTCGCCGGTAGAAGGTTGGGGACGTGACATTCGAAGTGTCATCATTCAATAGTTTCAAATTTTTTGTCATCGGGGTAGTCATAGCCTTGCAATCTATCATTCTAAATCTCTCTAGGATCTATACTACGTATTTTCCTTGGTTTAGGAAAATATCATCTAGATACTGCCATACTTCAAGACCTAGAAAATAGTGCATCATTCCAAGGTCTTCCATCTGAAATTCTGCAGCAAGCTTCTTCTTACATTCGTTGAATATGGGTTATCTTCACCTATCAAGAATAGATCATCTATATATAGTAGTAATATCATAAGTCCATCACCCTCAACTTTATAGTAGAGGTTGGAATCTGCTTTACTCTTGGTAAATCCTAAACTCATAAGGAATCCATCGATTCTTCCATACCATGCTCTAGCTGCTTTCTTTAACCCATACAATGCATTCTTGAGTTTACATACATGATTTTTATGATCATCGGTCTCGAAACCTTGAATTTGTTTGATATATACTTCTTCTTCTATCAAGCCATTTAGAAAGGTTGTCTTTACATCCATCTGATTTAACTTCCACTTCATATTGGATGCCAAGGCAAGGATGGTTCTAATTGAGGTGTACCTAGCTACTAGTGCAAAGGTCTCCTCATAGTCAATTCCTTCCTTCTGGTAGAATCAAGGAGCTATGAATCTTTCCTTGGACTTTTCTATACTACCATCTGCTGAGTGTTTTGTCTTGTATATCCATTTCGAGGATACCACTGACTTGTCTTTTGGTCTTGGTACTATTTCCCATACATCATTCTTTATAATGGATTGGTATTCCTCAACCATTTCATCAACCCACTCCTTCTACTTTGTTGCTTCTTCAAAACATGTTGGTTCTTTATCAACGAGATCACACATCAAATCTACATAACTAGGCTATGGCTTTGGCTTCTTTCTTTTTCTGATGGTTCCTTCTGGGACACCATGTTTTTTTGCTTCCTCGATTACTCCACGAGCACAAGAATGTGTTCTCTTTCATGAGATCATTTCACTGAGAAATTCTTCAGGTCTCTGAGGTTCTGTCATGTCATGATCCTTAGGAATTTTATCTTCTTATTCATTCCTAACTAGTTTAGGACCTTCTGCAGCTCTGGGAGTTTCATTCTCCTCTTCAGCTTCCTTGTCTTTCTTTGATTTTTTGAGGTTGTGTCTTCGTCAAAGGAGAAATCTCTGCGTAGTTCAATTTGGCGATATCCTGGGATATAGATTCGATAAGCTTTCGATTTCTCACTATATCCTACAAATAATGCCTTCTTTCCTGAAGGATCTAACTTTTACCTTTTCTCCTTCAGAATGTGTATGTATACCAAACAACCAAATACTTTTAGGTGACTTACTTTAAAATTTTCTCCAGTAAACATCTCTTTTGGAGTCTTGTTCCCAAGGGTACTGTGGGATATTCTATTTTATACTTATACTGTTGTTTTGGATGCTTCTTCCCATAGGTACATTGGTAGATCTTGATCATGTATCATAGATTTCATGGATTCCATGATAGATCTATTCTTTCTTTTTGCCACACCATTTTGTTGTGGATTATAGGGAATGATGAGCTCCCTCTTAATCCCAACTTCTTTGCATTACTCATTGAATTCACTTGATGTGAATTATCCTCCATTATTTGATCTTAAGATCTTGATCCTCTTTTCAGATAGGTTTTCTACCAGGGCCTTAAATTATTTGAATCTTTCAAATGCTTCATCCTTCTTATTCAGGAAATATATCCAAGTTTTGTGGGAGTAGTAATCAATAAAGGAAGCATAGTAAACATACCCTCTTAATGAAGTAGTTTGAATTGGCCTGCATATATCTGAATGAATAATATCTAAGATCCCTTTTTCTTTGGTGTCACTGTTTGGAAAAGGGTTATTGGTATTCTTTCCTTTTGCACATCCTTTGCACACTCCTTCATGATCTATCTGAGTTTCTTGTAAACCGGTTACAACCTTGCTCACAATTGGAAATGCTTTGTAATGTATATGAGCAAGTATTCTATGCCATAGCTCACATGGGCTTATGATACTAGTCATCAATGCTAAATTTACATGTCCCTTTAATTTGTAGTCCTCCTTCTTCAACTCCAATTACTACTGCAGCATCTATAGTTTTTCCTTTTGTCCACATGAGGACTTCTCCATCCACAAAAGCAACTATGAACCCTTTCTTATCTAAGGATGAGATATAAAGAAGGTGATACCCTTCATCTTCATGGAATTTCCAGAGTCCAACTTGTAGGAGGCTTCTCCCATTCCTTTGATGGGATATTGGTAAACATCTCCAACCATTACTTTGTGTGGGGACTCCTTTTGTACAAGACATGAGAGTGAGTCCTTGTAACCTTTCATGTGCTTGGAGGCACCACTATTTACTACCCAGGTGTCATTCCTTGGTGAGACTGAACATGTGAGTGCAGAGATAAAGACATGTTCTTCACATGAATCTTCATTTTCTTTAGTTCTTTCCCCATCATCTTGATCATTGTCTTTAATAGCATGGGCTTGGAATATTTTCTTCTTCTTGACTCGTTCTGCTTTCATGGGACAATTTATAGAAATGTGTCCCATCTTATGACAAGTGAAGTATTCATAATTTGAGAAGTTTTTGTTGGGATTCTTAAACCCTCGAGTGATTTTGGGAGGATGGCCATACCTCTTTCTCTTTTTCTTTCCTTCAGTGGTATGGACTTCCAAATCTTGATCCTCATTTTCATTTAGCTTTTCTTCTTTGGCTAATATTATTTATTCTTCTTGCACACATTCTTTCCATAACTGTCGGAACTTGGTTAGTCTTCTTCTTGAAGAGATTCCTCTGATAAAGGATTCCCAATATCTTGGAATACCATTCAAGGTGTTCATTACAATTTTTGCTTCTTTAACCATATCACCAATGGATTCCAACTACTCCTTGATTTGAGCTACTCTTGTGAAATATAATTCCATGGTTTCTGATTTTTGTGCCTTTACACTTTTGAGGTGATTCCTTAAGGTAATGTTCTTATTGATGTTTATTCCTTCAAATAAGTTGGATAGAGCATCAAACATTTCTTTTGGTGTCCTCCTTGAGGATACCTGAGGAATCAAGATATATTTCATGGAGTCAAGTATGATCCTCTTAGCCTTGATCATATCCTTCTTGTATCTGGAATTAGCTTCAACTTCTTCTGGTTCTGCAACTTCCTCCTTCATAAATCCTTCTAGATCATTTTATTCTAGAATGAGCATGATTCGATATTTCCATGCTCTGAAGTTTTAAACACCTTCAAGATTCTCATCTAGCTTGGTACTCTTTGTCATCTTTTAACAGAATGAGAACTTCAAATGGAATTAGAAGGAGTAGTACTTACTTGATAAATACAGCTTTTGGCTGACCTTCTTTGAGATGACCCAGGGTTTGATGTATAACCCCTAATTTTCTAGCTGGGATCATTGGTAGGGATGAGTGATGGAAAATATGCACCTTCCCAGGGAGGGATAGATTGTATCTTTCTTTTTTTGAGATTGATGATGGAGTCTTAGGAAAACTAAAGCCCTAGTTCTTCCTGGCAATAGTGTTTGGTCCAAAAATGAACTTCTTATAATTTAGTTATGTTTCCATAGAAAAATGCTCCCTTCTAGGGAGAGTTTAGTGAACCCTCTTTTCTGGTTTATTTGTCGAGGGATTTGTTCGTAGTAACAAACCCTAGCTATGTAGTGTCTCCTTTCAGGGTGACTCTGATACCATGCTAAGTTTTCTTAATTGCTTAGATGATATCTTAAAACATTTTTCACTAGTAGGATCACTAAAAGAACAATAATCACATAAACACAAAGAAAACAAAGATTTTCCTCAGGGAAACCACAAGGGATAAAGCCCTGCAATACTTCCTGAGTATAGAACTTAACCAGAGCAGTGTAAAACCCAAACACCTGCTTCTCTCTTCTTTTTGGTGCACTTGTTCTTCTCTTTCTTGAACACTTGCTTGAGTGAGTGTGTGCAAATGAAGGGGAGCACCTCCCTATTTATATTTGTCACTTGAATTGACCTAGGACCTAACATGGCTGACTTGTCTAGCAAAACAGCAAAAATAACATTTATTATAATGACACTTGGGTACTATTGACTCGAATTACATCTGAAGGCTTACATTGATTCTTTCAAATTGCTCTTACATGACCAAAATCATCTCTTGATGGAGGAACACAATCAATACATCTAGAATGTCTTCCGAAGTTACAATACTTTAACAATTGTTTTGTGAATTGATAAGGGGCGAAGTTTCTCTAAGGTATTATGTAGGGAATTTGGGTTTGTAGTCAATTTGCTCATGGACGTGGGACTATATTTTTTTCATATTTTTCACTACATGAATGGAGCATGGAATTTTCATATGCATGCCACACATATTCATGCCCATGTTCACGTTCTCATGCATAAGATTTAAAACTCTATCTCTCCTCCTCCTAAAAGGCATATCTACTACAATATTGAGAATATGAGAAAATCATACAAAAATAAAAACATCAAAACATGCATAGCATGAGATATTCTAGTCTTATATGTAATCATTTTACAAAGAACATGAATAAAAATTAATATAAGAGAACAAACAAGAGAACATCGGATATACATGGTAAAACCCCAAATGTGGAAACATTTATGGGAAGGGAGAAATCTTCTTATTCTTAAAAATATCTCCAATATTACAACTTGAGCTCCACTCCACATATGTTAACCTAGAGTATTACAAATACATCACAATGCATTTACAATATTATTGCCTAAAGGCTCTCCCTCCCCTCTATGATATACCAAGAGGTATGGAAGAATAACATCCCAATATTGCATGTGGCATAAATTATTTTCCACCTCTTTATGAATGGTAAAATGAATATTTTTCTCCATTATAAATGTGGGATAACTCAATATTATAATATTAAGCGTTATTTTATTTTATCTTTCCTTTTTAGAATAGAACACATCATAATGCAATGTCCCTGTAAATATCTGATAATTATCTTTGTTGTTGTATAATGGATTTTATTAGGATTTTGCATAAACCTCAATACCATGCTGACTGCAAAAGAGTTACATGCTCTGTTGCATTTCAAATATATCAAAATTCCCACAAACTAACCATACAATGTTGCGTCAACAAGAGGAGTATCACAATCAATAGTTAACTTTACACCAGATTGAAATGATGTAGGTGATGACTTACAGTCACTCATATGAAATCAAGGAAGCAAATATATGTCATTATTAGGTTGAGAGAGTAAAAGACCATCTTCCATATTCCAAATCTATAGATCCAAAACATAATTTAATAGGCCTAAATCAGTCATTTCAAATTCACTTTTAAGATTATCCTTCATTTCCTTTATCAAAGTAAGTTGGTTTCTAGTAATAATAAGATCATCCACATCATCATCAAAGTGCTTCACATACATATTTGGATCAGATATACACTACTTAAAACCGTTCTTCAATATTTAAGCATCAATCTTTTGATACCAAGATCTAGGTGCTTTCTTAAGATCATATAAATACTTGTTCAATTTGTATACTAAACTTGAAGTTTCAACAATATTAAAGCTAGGTGGTTGTTGCATATGATTTGTTTTTAATAAGATCACCATTCAAAAAGGCACTCTTGACATTCATTTTGTGTGTTTTCCATTGATATGATGCAACATGTGAAAGACTAGTTCTTGTTGTGTTAATTTTAGAAACTGGAGAAAAAATTTCAGTATAATATATACCTTTGTTACACCTAATTCTCATCAGAACCATGTTAAGAGATACGTATCTCATTATTTACCTTAAATTCCTCAAGGATTGAAGTTGAAAATGAGTTGGGAAGAATAATTTATTAGTTTAAGCCACCACCTCACTTTACCTGTGTGCAGCCTGTGGTACCCATATTAGCAACACCTTTTCTCCATTTACAAAGACTCATGCCACCACATGCTTCTCACTTACAAGTAGCACTGCTCCCTTAGCACCTCCTATTTTCCTTAGACAAGGCGCAGTGCTCGACTTATGAAGGAAAACAAGAGAGGCTAGAGAGGCTTCTCGAATGTGGCCTTCGTGGAGCTTCGTCCCTATGAATTAGGACATATGGAGCTCGAGATCCCCCATCCTAGGAATCATCCCTCCACCTCTCCCATATAATCCTCAACTTACTCTATCCTCTCAAGCCTTTATATACTAGCTCACCCCTCATGGGAAAGGAGAGGAAGAATGTGTGATAGCATCTAAATTTTGGCCAAATTTTATCATAATCTTGAGTGATTAGTAGGCAAGTTGAAATATTTGAGGAAAGAGCCTAGTGAGGAGAGTTCTCAACACCAAGGCATTGGTTATAGACTCTCATTATTTATATTTTAATGTAAATATAGTTTTGTTCCCTTAAACATTGTATCTCTGGTTATTATGCTTTGTTTGTTGTTTAACTCCTTGTTCTTTTACACAGGATTATAAACCATCTTGTTACTCTCACTTGGTTTGTTTTTTTGTGTGTCTATTGTAGGATCTCCGCATAGTTCAAGCACATCAAGGTTCAAACCTTTATAGCCTATGGAAGGCGAGGAGAGCTGTTAATTCAAGTGGTTTATTCAATCCTAGGGAAAGTTTCTTCATCTTGTAGGTGTTTTGTTCTAGTTTGAGTCTTTCAATCTAGGGAAATAGCCTTTGTCAGCACTGGTTGAGAATTTCATAACAAAAATGGTGACCATACTGGGGAGAGATCAAGTTCTTGGTTTTGTTGTAATCTTTTCTTCAATTTGCAATTTTAGTTCATAGACCAGATATTCTTGTTAATTTGCAAGATTTGATTTGAAATTAGTAAATCTGCCTCTATTTTCCTCTAATTGTTCATGATATTTTCTTCATATGCTATTTGGATTTAATATACATGCTCTAACACATTTCATTTTTCTCCTTTGTTGTGATTTCAAAATATTTTTGGGCCACCACACCTGGGTTGAGTAAAAAGAGCGGCCACCGCACCTTTCATTGAGGCAATTCATGGTGCCACCACCACTTCCCTGTTTAGATGTTATATTTTTAATGGTTATACAAGATCTAAAAACATTTGCAATGATAACATCATAACCATAAGAAAAGGATAACTAAAATAAAGACAAGTACAACAACACAAGAGAACACAAATATTTTCCTTGGGGAAACCACAAGCGAGAAAAACCTGCAAAATTTCCTTAGTATAGAATTCGACCAAGTATAGTGTAAAACCATAGCAATAATAATAATTTCTCATATTCCATAGTAGACTCTCTCTCTCCCTCTCTCTCGAGTGCAATACTTGAGTGTAAGATGTGTGAGAATGAGAGAGGCTCCTCACCTATTTATATTCATTAGGCGAGTACCTCAAATAACTAGCTAGATCGGCCAAGTTCCCTAATTAGGGCCGACCTACCTTGGGAGACTCAAAATACATTTTATATATTACTTTTGTGGGTACTATTTCCATGACTTACAACAGAGGGTTAACCTCATGACTTTTACATGACCAATTACATCAAGGACATCTCTGAAGGAGAATACAACAAAAGTATAGTAGAATAACTTCCAAAGTTACAATACTTTAACACTCCCTCTTAACTAGTAAGGCATTCTACTTCAACAAAAACCATCATTACAACTGTACAACTGAATCATGAATCTTTATATGTCATAGGAAGTTTTGTAACAACATCATGCATCTTCATCAACAATCTCAGTATGAAAAATAGTGGATTATATTCTACAACCTCAATATGTAAATACTGAATCATCTATGAGTATTGGATCATATTCTGGACCTTTTTCCGTAACATCAGTATGTGAATACCAAATCTTGTTCTGCCACATCAGTATGTGAATACTAAATCTTCTTCTTCAACATCAATATGTGAATAATGAATTACCTTCTGAACCTTATTTTGTAATATCAGTATGTGAATACTAAATCTACTTCTGCCACATCAGTATGCAAATACCGAATCTTCTTCTTCAACATCAGTATGTGAATACTGAAACATCATCTGCAACATTAGTCTGTAAATACTGAAACATCATCATATGCATCATCAGTATGTAAATATTGAAACATCATCATCTACATCATCAATATGTAAATACTGAAACATCAACATCTGCATTGTCAGTATGTACATACTAAAACAACAACAACATCATTAGCATGTTAGTGCTAAAGAAACATCATCAATAAATTCTATATCATCATCTGCATTATCAACATAGAGATGTTGGAACATCATCATCATCATCATAAAAATGTTGAAAAAATGTCGTCATCATCAACACAAAGTGTTGTGACTTCAGCCATGTCAACATTATCAACACAGGGTACTGGGACCACAACCATATCATCATCATCAACACAAGGTGTTGGGACCATAACTACATCATCAGCATCAGCATACAAATGCTGAAGCAACATCACCATCAACATCAATATAGAAATACTGAAATTACCTCACCATCATCAGTATGGAAATACTGAAACTATCTTATCAACATCAGTATAGAAATATTGAAACTACCTCATCATCATCAGTATAGAAATATTGAAACTGTCTTATCAACATCAGTATAGAAATACTGAACCTTCCACATCAAAATCAGTATGAAACTGATCTTGCCACATCAATATCAATATGAAAAATATTGAACTTTCCACATCAATATCAGTATGAAAATACTGAATCTGTCATATAAGTATGGGAATACTCAAACTATCTCAACAATCATCTAAAAAACATCAGTATGAAAATATTTATCCCGCTACATTAGTATATGAATACTAAAACTATCTCAGCAATCATCTCAATAATCAACAATCATCAGTGTAATAACAATGAAACTATCTCAATAATCATCTCAATAATCATATCAACAATCATCAGTATAGTAATATTGAAGCAAACATCTTAGCAATCATCAGTATAAAAATACTGAAACCACTTACAACAACATATTTTCTAACTTACTAACCATTTTTGGCTGACAAGCCTAGTAAGATAGATTGATCTCCTTAGAGACCAAACAAGCCGTGTCTGACTTGCTAACCCTTTCGGTCCAACCAAGCCTAGCCAGACATACTAACCACTTCTTTCCCTTTTACTATGTTGGAGCATCATCCCAGTGATTTCTTTGGTAGATCCATCCAGTCATTTTGTCTAACTTACTAACCCTTTCGAGCCAAACAAGCCTAGCTAGATAGATGGATCTCCCTGGGGACCAAACAAGGCTTGTTTGGATTACTAACCCTTTCAGGCCAAACAAGCCTAGCCAGACATACTAATACCCCTAGGATCAACATGACTTTTCTGACTTACTAACCCTTTCAGGACAAACAAGCCTAGACATACTTACCCTCCTCTAGGCTGAGCTACCCACCACTACATCAATTTTCCATCTACTCTTGCTCCCTCTTTCAAGAGAGGTCCTTTCGGAGTACACCAATCTTGTCTCAAAAGTATTCAACTTTACATGATCCAGAGGCTTAGTTAACACATCTTCCACTTGTTCCTCTGTGGGAACATGCTTGAGCTTTACATATCCCTTCTGCAACTTGTTCTTTAACATTCTCTTATTGTACATCCACAAATGCATTGTACATTTACAACTTGCATCATTCTTATTTTGTGTATCTGTAACTACATCATTCTTCTCTTATACATCCGCAACTGTATCGTACATTCGTAACTTCATCATTTATTCTCTTGTATGTCTTCCTACAAGTCAAATACAGTTGTATGATTAGAAACATTTCGTAACTATTCAAAATGACAAATTCTCATGCACAAAGATATATATAATTATGCAACTATTTCCGCTAATGCACCAATCATCTATATCTCGTATGGTAACTTTCTATATGCCTTCCATCTTTCCAAGATATTATTTCAGTAAGGAGGTTTCATAAGTAGCAATGGAATGTTGTACAACAACATAAGCCTACTTACCCATCACTTGCATATTAGTAGTAAACTACAAATATTCTAATATGCATAATACATTTCCTGAATCTAGAAACATATTTGTGTACACATCTTGAACAAGTAGATATATAGGAAATGATAATTAAAATACTTATCTGTGTTTGTTTGGTAGAATCCATCTTGATATCTGTCTTCTTGAATTACTGGAGTCTCTGCCAATGTATTCAACTTCATCGTCTGATTCTGAGGACCTGTTCCTACCTTTCTCATGATCAGAAATACTAAGCAAGTCTTCTTACACCACATATCACATAATATTGTGTATGTGTGTCCTACCAGTGCATCTCTTCTTATCCAATGATGAAATGGATAAGAGTATAATCTTCATCTTCACCGGTATAATTCTTCTGGATCATATTCCTCATTACTTTGAGGAATATTTACTTTCTTTCTTCTTAGATGCAATATATTCATCCTTGGTTGCATTGAGAGAAACACTCTGCTTTCTGCAATATGTTGGAGTGATATTTATGTTTGTAGCACTATCAAATCCAAACAAATTCATCATATCTCTATATTACCCTTTACGTACCACACCATTTTCTCTGCATATTTTACTTGGATAAGTAGAATTCCCTCTGGATTTCATCATACCTCTAATCCCAAGAATAGTTTCAAGATTCTCGAGCTTTGAGATCTACCATAGTCACTCCCTCTGAGGTGGACCACTATCCTCCATCTGAATATGTATTAGGACATTTGAGTGACGGGTAGCCTCCTCTTCTACTAGTCTTCTTTGTATCTCGATATTTGTTGCAAATTTTTCTCTTGCACCCATCTATGAGGTTTTCATCCTTTATAGGATTCTATCTTCAACCGTGTAGTAAAGGTTGGGATCTACATCACTTTAGTTGATCCTCAAGCTCCTCATGTAACTGTATGTGTTATCACGGGTGCCTACTGAGCTTGAAGCAATCCTTATGTGCATAGGTGGTTCTCTGTAGAGAGTCTCAAACCATATAGGTTGCTCGATCTATTCTTCTACTTTTATTATACCAACTGTCTAGTGTAATATATACTACCGAAGAGGCGTATCTAGACCCTAGAGCAGTGTATTGTTGACTCTCTCTTTCTGATAGAAACTGTGAACCTTGCTTTGTATCTTTTGATACTTTGATCCATGGTATACTTGATCTTGTAGATCTACTCACTACAAAATTTGAACCCGAAATATGACGACAAAAACCAACATCATCCGACATTTCGCACGGATGTGTTAGATAGCAATCAATCTATAGAATTCCGACAACAAAATATTTCTAACTCCGTCGATTATCCGACACTCTGGAGTCATAATTCCAATGCGCACAGTGGCGGTTACCCGACACTTCCGTGTCGGATAGGCATCGGAAGTCTGACTCCCGTAGTGGCGGTTATTCGACACATAAATGTCGGATATTCAATGTCTGTGAACCAAAAACAAGTCGGATATCCGACTCATATGTGTTGGATATCTGACGATTAGTATAAATTTTTTTGTGAAAAAAAATTAAGGTTTACATGATTTTAAATTTTATGGTCCCATACTTTTAACGGTAACTATGTTCAAGGCGTCGAATATCCGACGCATGTCCATTATAAATATAAATTGTTTTAAACATTTCGACATGTTTGTTGTAGAAGCGATGAATGATTGCAAAAATTATTTGTTCCTCGTCGGACGTTTTCAGGAATAGTTTTATTCTTCAACAGGCGGTTGTGGGAATTTTTATTTTTCATTGATAGACAGTTTGCCAGGAATTTTTTATTCTTCGATTTCTCTCCGTTTGACAAAACCTTGATGCGTGGTTGATGCGTGGAACTTTATTTTTTAAGGAAACCAGTTATATTCATTAACGAAGTTGATGACAAAATGTCAAATAGATTAAATATTCCGGATCCAAATGAAGACAACCGACAATTGCTTGCTAGACTATAGGATGCAGCGAAACGAAGGGGTGATGGAAAATGTTATTGTCTGTGTACTCAATTTAAGGGATTTAAGAGGAGAAGAATATTGATCTCAAAAACCACAAAACATTTCAGGGAACATGGACACACTAAGGGGGGGAACGAATATCATCCATTTGTAGGTTTAGCATTATAAACATTATTATATTCCTTTTTTTTGGTAATTGTATGTATTATTTTTTTTCATATATTAATGTATATCTATTGATGTTTCCATGTATTTATATTAAAGGAAAGACACCATATAGCATGTCATCCAGAGGAAGTGCTTTTAGAAGAAGTTCAGGATCAGGATCATGGAGCATGTATGTTTAATGGAGAACAAGTGAATGATCATATTGAACTAGATGATCATGTCGATGATGTAATTGAAGATGATGGTACAAATACATTGATCCATGATTCATTTAACATTAGAATGGATGACGATGATGTTGATAATGAAAATGATGATGACTTTGATGATGTTCACGATATACCTCTTCTCGATAAGGCATATGAACCCCTTTATGAAGGATCCAAAACAAATCTTCTCTCTACTATATTGTTGATAATGAACTTGAAGGTTATGAATGGTCTTTCAAACATTGCAATCACAAGTATGCTAAGGTATCTAAAATAATCCATCACATATATAGGACCGTGATAAAGTTTATTTGCATTCCTCTAATAATTGTATTGTTAACTCATTATTGATCATCGTATGGATGAAGCGTGTTTCATTAATATTATTTATTTATTACATTAACAATTTTTTTTTTGTGTAGCTTGATAGCTGATTTTTTGTTACCACCATCACATATTTTACCTTGCACATTTTGAGATTTATCTTCCATCATGAAAGAGATTGGAATGCATTATGAAGCAATTCATGCATGCCCTAATGACCATGTTATACATTATAATCAGCATGAATTTGCAAAAGAATGTTCGGAATGTCATGTAAGTAGATATCGTACAAATAAAGTAACAAAAAAATTGGCTCAGAAGGTTCTTCGTTATATTCCCATCATTCCACGTTTGCAATGACTGTTCAGGTGCAAAAACACAGTGCAATTTATGGATTACCATGCCAGGAATAGAATTCAAGATGATGTTATCCAAATTCCTGCAGATGGTACTACTTTTAGAAATATTGAGGAAAAGTGGCCTCACTTTAAAGAAGAACCACGTAATCTTAGGATTTATTTGGCAGCAGATGGTGTTAATCCATTTGCACAGATGAAATCCATTTACACGGTGTGGCCTATTTTTGTTATCAACAATAACATTCCTCCATGGTTGTCAATAAAGAGGGAGCACATAATGTTGTCGATGATTATTCCAGGTTTTATTGACGAAAATATTTTATTTATAATGTAGTTGTGGCATCTCATTTGTCGTAATATGTATCTTAATTTTATATATATATCTATTATTTTACTCTTTTGCATGGTTTATATATCTTAATGGTTCTCATAATGATATATTTTATATGTTCTTCAAATTATGAATCAGGTAAGTTCCAAGTCAAAGATATGAATGTATACATCGAACCTCTTATAGATGAGCTACTGAAGTTATGGAATGGCATAACTATGTATGACGTATCTAGACCAATACGACAAAGGCAGTTTCAATTCCATGCAATGGTTGTATGGACAATACACGATGCCCCTGGGTTAACTTCATTTTTTGGTTTGTAATTTTAAGTTCCACTTTAATTGAATTTAATGATATGGAGTAGTTAGAATATTTTATAAATTATTATATTTGACATAGATATTCCATATGTAAATATTGTAGGTCTTCAGACAAAGGGTAAATTTGGATGTCCAGTTTGTGGTCCTAAGATAAAATATCGATGTTCAAAAAGCTTAAGAAAGGAGGTGTTTGATGAGTATAGGCATTTCCTCTCTAAGAACCATAGGTATAGAACAACTGAAAGAAATATTTTCAATGGGAAGCATGAGACTACATTAAAACCATGGAGAATGACACCTCACCTTTGGAAGATGCAATACAATAGAAATCGTCATCATGGTACGTATGGATCATCGTATATGAATTTTTATGTATTTTAATTTTTATTGTGAGTTGTTTGTTGTAGTGGCCATATTTGATTTATGATGTAATTTATTAATTATAAGCTAATATTCATGATGTCGATCCAACATAAGATGTCCAAGGAATAGTTGAATCAGATGATGTAGCAGATAATTCCGTTGAAGATTATTCCGACGATGACACGATGAGCATAACTGATGATGATGACGATGATCATATGGCCAATCCTTACAATGTTGACATAGATGATGATACAAATGGCGCATCATCTTCATCATCATCATCGTCTTACTCATGATGATGATACTCATCATCAACATCATCATCATTGTCATCTTCATGATGATGATAATCATCATCATCATCATAATCATGATCAACATAATAATCATAATCATCGTCATCATAATCATCATCGTCATAATCATTGTTATCATCATCATCATTGTCATCGTCGACATCATTATTGTCATCATCATCATCATTGTCATCGTCTTCATCATCATCATAATCATTGTCATCATCTTCATCATCATCATTGTCATCGTCGACATCATCATTGTCATCATCATCATCATTTCCATTGTCTTCATCATCACCACCATCATCATCGTCATCATCATCATCGTTGTCACGATCAACATCATCATTGTCATCATCATCATTGTCATCGTCGACATCAACATCATAATCTTCATCATCATCATCATCATCGTCGTCGTCGTCGTCGTCGTCATCATCATCATCATCATCATCGTCATCATTTTCATCGTCATCCTCATGATGATGATAATCATCATCATCATCATCATCATCATCATCACAATCATTATCATCATCATCAAGATCATCATCATCATCATTGTCATCGTCGTCATCAACATCATCATCATCATCAACAACATCATCAACATCATCATCAACAACATCGTCATCATCGACATGAACATCATAATCATAATCATCATCATCATCATCATCATCATCACCACCACCATGCTCACAAGCTCACATTCTCAACTTTTCAATCATCCTTCAAAGATATATTTTCATTTATCCAAGATAGGGATGTGTCGTTATGTATATGGTTCTTCCCTCATTAATGTGAAGGTTCTTTATTTAAGTTAGGATATAATAAAAATATCCTAATACTATTATGGCAATTTATATAATATAAAATAACATATAATAAAAATAAAATACATATAATATAAAATAATATATAATAAAAATAAAAAACATATAATATATAATGTTTTTTGTGACAGGGTTTTTGGGTGACAAGTGTTTTTTGTGCGTGCTGTGATGTTTTCTCCTTTGTGGGACAAGCTTGAATGCAGACAAACCCTTCCTCATTTAGTGGGTTATTCAGGGATTCAATTTACAAGTCTTCTTACCTTACAAATGAGAAACTCATTGTTTGGGTCATGAACTTAGAATAGGGCTTCGTGCCTCACCCCCTCTCATATATGTGAGTCGCTATTATAGTGATCATTCATTTTGTAGTGCATCTATAGTTGTAATTATGCAATTTATCTAGTTTTGCACATACACTCCTGATAAACATTGTAAATACTATATGATAGTGTTAAGGATTGCTCATACCATAAGGTTGGGAGACTATGGTGTAAATACCATGTCCTAAGTACTAAGTCTGCGCTGATATTTAAAGGGTGGCGAAACCATAGGATATAGGGTTTAACATATGACTTGGTTGGTATATGGTATAATGTTGATTCCATAAACTATGGTCAGGGTTTGTGCATGTGTTAATGGTCACCAGCTGAGGGTTTATGCATGCGTTAATGGTCACCAACTGCTTGTGCAATATGGTTTTTGGCATTTTGGTTTAGTGTGGCCTCTGCACATTTGGAGAAGGGAGATGACCCCATCAATTCGCAGGTAAGCTAGATCGACTATGTGTAAAAATGCATTGCTTTGTTGTATTCTCCATGGAATGGTCATGCTTTTCATGCCATCATTGGTTTGTCTACAGGTGAACATGAAGGCGCTCTGGGGTTTGCATAGGCTACACTATCGATTTGGGATTTCTTCTTCACGGCCATGGTAAGCATGCTAGTAAGATTTACTTGCCTCCTCTCATTCTGGGCATTTCTGAGTTGGAAAAATTTACTAGGTTGGGGTTTCATGTGGCACTTGTTGACTCTGCCTTCGAGGTTTATAATGTAGCTTGCTCTGGTTTTTAATGGACTCTTGTTGGGAGGTTTGGAATTTTTGGGACGTGGCTGCACCATTACTTGTAATGGTGCCATAGCTCACGACTTTTCCATTTAACATTTTTAATAGTTTGACTGTTGTAAAAGAGGCTTCGTGCCTCACTATGTAAATACATTGTGCGTTGGCTTTTATGTAAGGACTGCAATGTGATTTGGTATATACGATTTCATTCAACGTTTATAAAAGATTATACTGTGTAAATATTTGGGACTATGTAGTAGATTTATTGCTTCATTTTGAATTGCTGACTTATTGGGTTCGATTCGTGGCTTTCATCCTATGGGATTTACTCTGTGCATTAATAATGGTTTGGGTTTGGGAGTATGCATGACACTCTTATTTTATTGTTTGTAAATTAAGTCAGGAAATCTTCTAGAGCTTGGGGTGTTATGCCATGGGCTACACCATTGTAGCAATGGTGCCACAGCCCATTGGCTTGCCATCGTATGCTCTATGTTGGCGTTAAAATGGAGACTGTATTTTTAGCCAGAGTATATAACTTTTGGATTTGCATTAGCTCAACGTGGGTGCACAGAGGTTAAAACATCCACTCTATAGGAGGTTACTAATTGAGGCATCATTTGAAGCATGCTTACACTATTTTATACACCATTTCATGAGAGATATTACATGCTTGAAGGTTACTCATTGAGCTGGTCCATTTCATGAGAGATATTACATGCTTGAAGGTTACTCATTGAGCTGGTCCATTTCATGAGAGATATTACATGCTTGGTAGGTGATGCAGGAACCAACTACCATAACTCTGTACAGACCTTAGTTTTACAAAACCCCTATTCAGAAAGTGAATTTCAGGCAAACCCTTAGTTTCTCTCTTCCCTCTCTATCCTTCTCGAGCTACCCAAGCTTCTGCGAGTTGCCTCACCTCAAAATGAACAAAAAGCTCCTCGAGCTAACCTAAGCTACCTAACTAAATGATTTGGATATGCATTAAATAAACCTCTAGTTCTATTCTAATTCTGTTTACAGATCCTATAATTAAGGAACAAAGTCCTTAATAAACTCAACTGACCCCTACGAGTCATCAGTGACTCACTAACAAACTAACAACTCTTATCCAAACATTTACAAGTGGAAAGGATAAGTGTCCTCTTCCAGATTATTCAATTTTTAATCAAGATAAAAGAATTTACAAGTGTTGAGACCCTAGGTCTCTCAATTCATATGACTTTGATCAAGCCATGGATGAATTCGTTTCCATGAGCCTATGCTCCTGCATCACAAAGCAAGTTGTGTTTTAGTCCAAATAGTGTTATGATGTATAGGAATCCTACAAACCTAATTGACTCGACAATGAATTAGGTTTAGAGTCTAGATGTTTATATTTCTAGGTTAATTTGTTTTTTGAATTGAAGTGTCATGTGTGTGGCCTGTGCATTCCCACATTCACTTGGTCAATTTAGTATGGATTGGGACAAATTGACCATTTTGTTACCAATCCATTTAGTCATACCCTGATTTGCTTGGTTCTGTACCAAACTTGTCACTCCAATCATTTCTAAGGCCGAGTTAGCTCGGTTGGGGGTCAACTCGATTGACTCATCCACCTCGATAGAAAAACACTTGATTAAATCTGGAACTATTATTGTTGAAAAGGGGTTAGGCCAGTAAAAGGAAAAGACAATGTTAGGAAAAGGAAATGCAAGCAATAATAAGTGAGAATGGACAATTGTATGTAACTAAAAGACGGGCATACATAAATTTTTGCATACAATCCCATTAGTATCATAAATTATGGGAAAGATCAGAAAAACATCCCTACACAAATATTAACCAATAAGTATGGGTTTGGTGTTTCATTTGGAGAATAAAATCCTATAACAATAGTTTTTATTATGAATCTTAAAGTGTCCTAGATGAGATCTATGCACTTTTAGGCGGTTCAAATTTCAAGCAAAAGAAGCCAACAAAAATATCCTAATACTATTATGGCAATTTATATAATATAAAATAACATATAATAAAAATAAAATACATATAATATAAAATAATAATAAAAAATATATAATATATAATAATATATAATAAAAAATGACAAGTGTATTTGGACATTGTCGCGACTCGTTTCGTTTTGGACAGTTCAGTTCAATTTGGAGGTTTTTGTGAATTTGGGAGTAGGTCCAGTAGACATGGCAGACAACTTTGTTGACCCGTGGCAGCAAGAGCTCAACATCTTCTCCTCACCAGAAATTACTGGTATACCTTCCCCGGACATAGTGCAGAACACGCTGGAAAATTAGATAGCTGGAACTGAGAGTAGGGTTCTAGTTTCTTTGCCAGATGAAGAGCTGCTAGGTGTGTTTGTAGCATGACCATTAAACCCAGCCTTAGGAGGAGGCCCGTACTAATTATTCCACTCCAACCAACCTCTGAGTTTGACTAAATAAACTATTTCGATAATTGTACCTACATCTTCTTTGATGGGGCTTCAGCCAATCAAATTGGAGGTATAGGTGTTCATCTTTTGATCACCCAGGACCACTATTTTTGCTTCAAATTAGGTGTTGGTCTGAGTACAAACACCAGATTTGAACTACTTGCTTTATGGACTCTCCTTTATTGTGCTAAATCCATGCTCCTTCCCACTCTGCACATTCATGGTGACTCCACAGCCATCATTAATTGGTTCAATAGAAGATCATAACTAACTTTACTTACACTTGATGGTTGGTGTCAACGTATCCGTGATATGGAACCTTACTTCATCCAGCTAAAAGCAGTTCACATATTCAGAGAACACAATACTAAGGCTCAGTAGCTTATCCAAAGAAGCATTAACCTTGGCCTCAGGCCATTTTTAGTTTACTGAATTCACTGATGGTGAATGTACTGGTCAGGGCACTTTCCAGCTTTTCTAGCCCTTAGCATTTGAGTCCTTTTTGTGCTGTTGCTATTGACATCCTTTGGATGATTGTGGTGGATGGTCCCCTCATATTACTGATCTCTCTTATTTATTGCTTCTTTGGATTAGCTACTTCAATATTAGACTTGAATTCTCAGTCTGTTGAAGGTTAGTGATGTGGTTGTAGTTAAGATTCCTAGATTAGAGGTGTTACTTTTGAATGTTTGTCCAGTATTCCTGTGAAGATGATCAATTATATTCCTTAGGGTTGAAAATTAGTATGGGAAAGCAAGTTAGCGTTGCCTTAGGGTTGAAAATTAATATGGGAAAACAAGCATCATCAAGACAAGCTAAAAGGAATAAATCAGCAAATATTACAGACTGATATAAATGTATTTAACATGCCAACTAGCTAGATCTGGAAATGTCCTCTCTTGACCATCACTGGGAAATATGCCTCTGAAGTGCTGGCTTATGCACTTCAGAGTAGCACATAGGTTAAAACATCCACTCTAAAACTAAAATCATCTATAACATCACAAAATCATTCATGGGAAAACTAAAAACCACTTAAAGGAGATATGTTCTTTGAAGGAGATAGTCCCTTAAAGGAGAACCTCCGGGTTTTGTATAGACATATATTGGCATAAATTGCAGTGTTATATGTGATGCATATGCATAACATATCATCTCAAGCTTGAAAACATTGAAAGGATAAAGTACAATGGCCACAAGCATACATTTGAAGCTTATGAAGCCTACCCAATTCATGTTAGCAAAAGGCAATGCAAGCAATACGTTAGAATGGAGACTTGTATGTAACCAGAAAAGGGGCATACATTATAATTTTTAGGACTACCAAATGCCCACACCTATTAATCAAACTCATTCTTGACAAGATTTTTCTTTAACAAGTTATCTTTGCAATCCTGCAGATGCAAGATGTGGACAATGGTACACTGTTAAAGTGGACTCTTCAAAGGTTACCTTGGAAAATAGAGCAGATATTCTTCAACGAGCTGAAGTTCGTGTGTGTGATTTTGATATAGAGACAACCAAGATTCCTTTCAAGTTCCCTGATGCCAAATATGACATGATAATGATGATTCCACACATGGTGGATGGGCAAGGCTATCTTATTAAAAATTGAGAGGTAAAAACACTTGTCATTGTTTTATGCCCATTGGTCAGCCTATCCTTTGTTTTGGGATTTCTTTCAGCTATGTTTTTGGATTTTTATTGTTTGCAGATTGATGTTGCATTGATTGTTATGAACATCGTTGCTCTTCTTTAGTTTTCCAATTCCTTTTCATTTGTTTCCTGAGTGTGTAGGGGTGGGGTATTGAAGACTTGGAGTACACTCCAAAATCAGAATTTGAAGGAAATTTCAAAGTAGCAAATGTGCCAAATGAGGTATATTTGCCATTTACTGTTTACCTTAAGACTATAATTCTGAAAACAAGTATTGATCCTCTGGAAGTTTGCTAGACTATTCTATTGTACTATTCTACTGGTTGTTTGGAATTTGCAAGAGTGAAGTTAAATATCTACTATACATTATTAATAATGATTTAAGGTAACATACTCTGTTGTTTCTTTGTCTCTTTGTTATATGAAGTGGTTATGTATTTGTAGGATTCAATCTTATTATATATCCCTTCCTTGAGCAAAGCTAGTCTATTCTAAAAGTATTGAATGCCTCTTGGTCAGCAAGTTTATTTCTGTTATTTTTTTATCTTAGTTGTTTCCTTTGGTCCCCTCTGTTTAGAGACTCTATAGGTTCAGTGTCCTCCATCATCACTTATTAATATTGGGGATGTAAAGCACTCTTTGCATGAGAGCTCTTTCTTATATAGGGAAAAACTTATGCAGATACTTATACAATTAGCATAATGCATATGAAGGATAAACACAATTATTTAGACCCATTTCATCTTAATCATGTTATAAAATACCACCCTTTAGAACTTTAGTCAACTCAAAATGGAGGTCAGGGACATATACAGTGTATGGGGACTGCTTCATTCCACTTTCCAACTAATAGTCTCACCCAGAGAAGCACTGCATTGTGTTCAACTAGGAAAACTTGATTGCAATCAACCTTTCTCCAACTCTCTTGAAAGCCAAGTCACATAGGCCATTTCTAAGTGGGTAAGGTGGAACATGCGGGCATGGGATTACGTGACCTTTGTACATGTGGTTCACACTACTGTGAAGTTGTGCTGTAATCACCTACCCTTAGCACATGTAATGTCTCTAGTTAAGGAACATTCTCTTAAAGTGTTCATGGATTGGTTAGATTGGACTTTGTCTTGTTAAGTGGTCCACTTGTAGACTTAGTACAGGGTTTGCTTGTAATTACTCTCTTCCTTATTCCATAAATAGAAAGGAGGGTGATTCTCTTGAGGATATTGGGTTTTCTATTTTGTAAAAAGTAAAGTTAAGAGTAAATTAGTTGTGATAACTATATGTGCAAGGATGAAATATATACTTGACATAGAATCCTCTAGTTTGCTACCAGGCTTCCTTCAGTGGTCAAATTCTAGGCTGAAACCATGTGGTCGTAAGTGAAATATTTGGATTTATTTTTTTAAATCCATCAACAGGAATAACTTTTTCGACGTTCTTCCGACACTCCGGTCAACCCATCCGACGGTCGTGCCATGAATCCGATGCTTCCTCCCGTCGGATGATCGACGGTTAACATGTCAGATTGCGTCGAAAGGCCGAATCTTCTAGTGTCAGAGTGTGTCAGAGTACCGACACTATCTGAATTAAAAACTGACGACACCACCATTTCTTAGACACTTTTGTCCGTCGGACGACCGATGCTTCAGGAGTCGGAGGACATCGAATTTTCGACGGTTTATGCAATTTTGGTTGGAAATTCAGAAGGAATAATGGTTGAATATGTGACACAATGGTCTGTCAGAGCTTCGACCCTTATTAGTCGATGGTAAAAGATCCAAAATTACGCCACCGATGGAAAAAAAAAAGTGTATGTGTCGAATACCTGACAAGTTAGTGTCGAATTTCAGACATGGTAGCCGTCGGATTTTGGCCTCAAATTCTGTAGTGACTTGGAATACTTCATAAAAATTCCCTTCATGTCTTGAAATCATATCCAAACATCATTCTTTATTATCGATTGGTACTTCTAAATCATATCATCCTTCCATTCATCATAACTGTACTATTGAGTTGTGATACGTCCTTCTATTCTTGGTGGGAATATTATTCCTTCTTGTTCTTTCTCTGCTTGGCATGAGTTGTTAGGGATCCATTGTCATAGGCTTCTTCTTTTTCCATCAATTAATCATGCATTCCTCCATATGTTATCTTCCTACTAGAACAAATCTCTTAATTGAATTTGGAAGACCATTCAAAATTGTAGTTTATGCTTCTTCTTCTTTGACATTATCTTCAACAGATTCTAATTACTCCTTGATATGAGATCTTCTTGTGAAGTAATCATTGAATGATTTCTGACATTCCACCTTCACATCCTTGAGTTGATTTCTCAAGGTCATCTTTGTACATGTTGTTCATTACATCGAACATATCCTTGGGAGTCTTAAAGGATGATACCCATAACATCCAATGGAGACAGAGATACTCATCTTTGTTTTTACTAGGTCCTTCTTTTGCTTTGCTTCGACTTCATCTCTGTTTGTATATGCAACTTATTCTTTGACATAGTTGTTCATGGAATGCTTCTATAGGTGTGATAAGCACTCTATAATTCCATGCTTAGAATTTATCGACTCTTTCAATCTTGGTACTATTTGTCATCATGATAAAAATGAGAACCTCAAATGGAAATAGAGAGGATGGAACTTATCAGTGAGATTGCTTCAACTTGATGCTTGCTTGAAGGAACTCTTGGAATTCTGCTTATGGTGGACCTAGGGTTTGACAAAGAAACCCTAATTTTTCAAATTAGGAATATTTCAGATCTTATTGGATAGAAATATGTGCCTCCTCAAGGCGAGCTGAACAACATACTTATTTTCCCAAAACTCTAGACAGAACTGCAAAATATCTGATGCCCTAGTTTTCTTCGACATCAGTGTTAGGTCAAAAATTGAAAGTCCACAAAATTATAAACTTATTACATAGAGAGATTCACACTCCTAGGTATAATTTGATGGTCATGATTCTTCAACTGATTAGTGGAGGGAAGTGCCCAGAACATGAAGCCCTAGTTTTTCTTTGGTTTCTTCTACAAAATTGACTGATCTTGTTTCTTCTATAGCTCCAAATTTTTGGCTCCTCAAGGTCTGAAACTTTGTTTGAAGGTATCCTGGTCTGTCTTATTTCCAACCCCATATTTTTTAGCAGAATTAGATTCACCAAGTGGGACATATGGGACGTTTCCCAAGGTGTCTTATTTAAGGATTATTCATAATAGCGGAATTGTACAGACTTCCATGTGTCATTGTTTCACCTTCGGGGTATGAAAATTAAAAAAAAAAAATGAAAATCCGTGCCCTATCTGCAATAACTTGCAAAATTTTATTTGGACCTTCCTAGCCCGAGATATAGTGATTCTCCATAGATTACCTGTTTAAGGATGAATTATGGAAGAGGCTGGAACCCTGCGTTGGAGGAATCATATCTCCTATATTATAGTGAATATAAGGATGAAACTTTTACACAGGGTATAATAATTGTTTATCTTTGGCCTGTCAAAGTTTCATCTCTTAATCCTTCTCCAATATCGAGTTATAGCAAGAGTAACAACATGACTAGTTTTGTCTTCTAGGGTTTTCAAACTTGAAACCCTAATCTTCAGTAGTTGTAGCTGTAACAGTGTTTCAGCTGCACAAATACTTCTCTCAAGGTGGCTTTGATACCATGTTATATTTTTAATGGTTATACAATATCTAAAAACATTTTTCATCATAACATCATAATTATAAGCAAAGGATCACTGCAAGAAAGACAAGTACACCAACACAACAGAACACAAAGGTTTTCCTCAGGGAAACCATAAGGGAAAAAACCACGCAAGACTTCCTCAATATAGAATTCGATCAAGTACACTATACAACCCCAACAACAAGAATAGGTTCTCATCTTCAGTAGTATACTCTTTCTCTATCTCTCTCCAACACAATACTTGAGTGTAAGATGTGTGAGAATGAGAGAGGTGCCTCACCTATTTATATTCATTAGGTGAGTGCCTCAAATAACTAACTAGGTTGGCTAGGTTCCCTAATTAGGGACAACCTACCTTAGGAGACTCAAAATGCATTTTATATATCACTTTTGTGGGTACTGTTTCCCCAACTTACAACAGAGGGTTTACCTCATGAATTTTACATGACTGATTACATCAAGCACATCACCAAATGGAGGAATAACATCTCTAGGGGAGAATAAAACAAAAGTACAATAGAAAATCTTCTGAAGTTACAATACTTTAACAATACAAAGAGCGGAACCACTGCTATATACCTATTTGCAAAGTGCGGTGCTGAGTTGCTAATGATCTGTACTGAGCTGTCAAAGTGCGTTGCTAGGAAGGATTTTAAACCCTCATTTGATTTTTGAAATCTTGCATATGGATTTTGGTTTCTGAGTGTTTCTGGGTTTACGGCTGATAGTTACATTCATCAAACAAATTATGGAAAAGGTTTATAGGATTGATTTGTTTGTATTTTCAAGAGTAATGATTGATTTAGGAATTTGAAGATTCTTTTTCATTTGTCTTTGGTCTGAAGGCTTGAATACTTTGAAAATAAATTAATTGGTTTAGATCTCTGAGTGTTGTTATAATCAAGAAAAAAAGGAAAGTATTCTTTCTTTTGTTTTCTTCATAGATTGTAAAAGATTTCTTTTATACTTGTTATTGCAAAAAAATGAGAAAATTCATTAATTTTAGTATAAGAAAAGACACTTGATTACTTGATTAGTCAAATAGAATTTCAAGTATTCATAGTGTGCTACTTCTTGTGTGTTTTCTTCTCAACAGAAGAATAAAAATAATTTTGTTTTTTAAGTCTTTCTTTCGTTTGAAGAATTGAAATTTTGTGTGTGTAGAGTAGTAATATCTTTTCTTTTTAAAATAGATCTCATTTGTTATTTCAAAGCTTGCATTAGAAATATTTGTGTGCTTGGAATAGGAACAGAAGATATAGTTCAATATCGTTTTCTTGGGATTTATTTTTGTTTTGAAAGAAGAAGAACTGAACCTCTATCATTCCTTCAAGTAGGGCATACCCAAAAGTTAAAGTGAAGAACTTGCATTTGCATGGTTTTACATTTCTGTTTTTCACCTCATGCATCCACTTAACCATACAAGATAAAATTGAGCGCTACTCTAAGTTTACATATTTAGCAATGTATGATAGGTTAGAGATGTGTTTCGATGTCTTTAAACGTAGGAGTTGTTGTTTATTTCCTGCAATGCATCCCAGGGATCATGTGGTTATTCCACATACTTGTTGGTATATTGAACGACCTTTCATGTATCCTTGAGGTATATCGAATGGTACTTCACGTACTCAACAGTATATAGGAATGCCCCCTTCGAACGGTTGTGCATTAGACAACACTACTACGGGGTCGAGCCCCATGTACCTTATGTATATCGAGAGACACTTGTAGGGATCCTAATACCAACTAAGAAAATCCCTTTGACCGTCTTATCATTGCAATACATCGAGAACAACACTTGGGGAGATTTATATGCACGTACCGTCTAGGTAGTTGGGTATTCAGGAAAGGGTATGGTCCTAATCCTCATTGTCATGTTTTAGTGTTGGACCCTATGGCATTTATCATGTTGTGGTGATCTGACAATCCTGTAAGGATCCAAACCTTCAATCCACTCCTATCACAGTTTTGTTTGTTGCTTTAGTTTGAGTAGTGTTCGTTTTTCTTGATTAGCTAGAGGTTTATTTTTGAGATCAGTTTGACCGATTCAAACTAGTTGATTTCCCTTCGATACGATCCAATCGTATACAAGGATTATCACCCAAATATCCTTTAAATCCTATGAATCGGTATCTTATGGAATGAGAGATGGACATTAGTTATGAAACAGGATGTGCGTCTATTCCTGAATTGGAAGGGGTTCCATTTACAGAAGAGGGAGGTGATTTCTCTCCTCCTACCAATGTTCCCATTTATGATTACTCAGTAACACCTATAGTGAAACAACCCTACTCTTGAGATACATATTTTGCCGTACAAAATCCTACTTGAGCTAGGATCAATCAGTTCCAACCTGATGATATGGTTGCTCCCATATTTGGTCTAAATGCTCTGGTTTGGGAAACTGCCTTACAACAAGCTATCTCTAAATTCGGTTCTACTAGTGCCGTGAATGTTTATTCTATGGATCTAACCCATAACCCTAGAAAATATTTACCATATCTTCTATCGAGTGATATTCTGGGTAGATCTTTAAACATCCCTTCTAGTCCAATTTTGGTTAATGCTCCACTTGCTCCAACGATCACTAGACTCACCACCCCGGAGAGAACTTCCCATCCCTCTCCAAATCCAATGCCAAATTGATATCCATTGAGAAGTACTCCTATGCCTTCCATGGGTTTTCCAAATGTTGGAAGTCAGTTTTTACCCTCCACATCCCATGTAGCTAGAGGACCTTATGTACCTGTTTTGCATCATGTTTCAATACTTAATCCTCTAGTTGTAGGATCTAGTGGACCTGCTAGTTATGGTCATGTTGGTCCTATTTCGTAACCACCCACATCTTCCTAGGTCCCACCTCAACATCCCAATATTGGTAACCAATACCTTAGTGGGGCACAATACAATAATCCTTTATACGTCCTGTATCCCGGAGGTGTTACCAATTAATGGAGTCAACCTATCTATAGACCTAAAGCTGGACCTAAATAGGGAGAACCATTTATGGGGAAACAAATCCCAATTACCAACAGTTTGCAGGTTACTATGGTCAACCTCAGTCGACCTATGGTCCCACTAGGGTAGTCTTACCTTATCAACATTATAATTACCCATAGCCTAATCGACAACTCTTGTTTTTGGAAACATTGGATTTTCCATACTTGTCCAAATTGATTTATGATCCCATCCTCCACGACCCATTTTTGCCAAAAATTCTGGTCAAGTTACCATCATATATCTCAAAATTTGATGGAAAGTAAGGTGAATATCCAAAAAATGATGTCATGACCTTCCATCTGTGGTGTTATTTGAACTCCTTGATGGATGATTCTATCTATTTGACTGGTATGGTTGCTAAGTGGTACATTGAACTTCCGTAACATTCATTTGTGGATTTCAATTCATTAGCAACGATGTTTCTTACCCATTTACGACTACCGATCAGTTATGATACTGGTACAGATCTCTTTACTTCTCTTCAGAAAACTACATCCACCCACATATCTGATCACATGCATGAGTGGAGGAGATGTCGAAGGTTGATCAAGGCTCCTATTCTAGATCAACTATTAGCTAACTGGTTTACAAAGTCATTGTTTCCCCCTATTTCCCGTGATGCAGCTATGGGAGGTGATGTGACTGAGGAACAAGCTATTAGTCGTGCTCAATATTTAGACTTGGTTTATTCCTAGTTTGGAACATTATATAATCTGATTCCTAGTGGTCCTCATCCTAGCACTGATCCTACCAAGCCACGTACTTAGATTCCTATGGATGGTATTGTAGGAGCGATCCAACCTCCACCCATAGCGAAACTTGCCAAGCAACGGAGTTCTTCTCCTGCTAATTCCTCTACTCCTACTGTTTCCATTGAGGTGAATGCTATAAAATCATCGCAATCACATGATAAGAAAAATAAAGGTAAAGGTAAATCTAAAAAATATGGAAAGCAACAAGAGAGCCTGAAGACTATGACTCCAGAGAATGAGTCAAAACTGAAACAAAAAGCTAAGTACCCTTGCCTGTTATGTGAATATGGTCACTTCACTAAGGAATGTCCTAGGCGTGAAGAGATTGATAAATATTTAAAAAATAATCCTACACTGGCAGTTCTAACTGACACTTTCCCATGTCAACAACAATTGATTTATCATACATCTTTGCATGGTGCGTCTTCCTCCATGGAGGAAATCGGAATGATGTCCACTGAAACTGTTGGACTGACCACACGAATTCAGACATATGATAAACCTCCAAAGAAGAAAGATGAAGGAACTTCTCCTTAGAAGACTCCTTCTACTAATCCTTCTCCTCCCCCTCATTGAAATGGCCCTCTAGCCATTGATAAACCTATTCTTGACACGATTTTACGTCCTCCTAAGAGTACGATCTGAAAGTCAGTATTCAATCCTAGTGCTTGAGCTGCCCAATTCTATAATATCCTTGAATATTTAGCTCAGGAACCTTGTGCTATGTCTACTTCGGAAGTACTCCAAAGTTACCCTATGTAGCATAAAAGTTTGTCGTCATCCTTAGGGGCCTTAGATCCAGAGAATTCTAATACAATTATTTTTAATGTGGAGAATTATAAATCGGGCTACTCACCAGCTCACGTTTCAAATCGCAACTAGGGTGATTGGTATGAAATTTCATCGTAAAGTTCATCATCTTATCTATGTATTTCTAGAGAGCCCTCGGTCGTCCAGAACTCAACTAGTCACCAACCACTTTGAAATCCTTTGACATGTGAGGCTTCCATCCTCATGAATTTTTACCAGCACTATCTATCGAGCTTGGGGGAAAGACCATTTATATTAAGGTAGAAGTGGTTGACGCTCTATTGGATTACAACTTGTTATTGGGGAGGAATTGGTTTTACGCTATGACAACAGTCGCTCCATCATTATTTTGTACTCTCCAGTTTCCTCACCAAGGAAAGATTGTAACCATTGATCGGCTTGATTATTGTTCACCTGATATCACTGCCACCACAATGAATAATGTTCCTATGTTGGGGAAATCCCCCCATCCTTATCAATTCGTAGGTGCCATACTTTTGAAATATTCATCCCTTATGGTAGTATTTCCATATAACGGTTCCTCTCTTAGTGATCAAATTTCTACAGTGAACATGATATCCTCCACTACTGGTGACATGTCCAAAGGCAAAGAGATTGTTGAAACACCTTCTCTAGGTCCTCAAGAAGCCCTATAACATGCCATTCAATCTACTTCTAATGCATATGTCGATGGACACCATTTAGTAGCATCAAATCCTTACCATCTTCCTTATTGGCTAGATTCCCCTCTCCCGACTCTTGATTTTCTCTCATAGACTTTTCCATCAGATGAGTCTATTATGGAGATTACGAGTCTGGATAAATCTTTATGGAAATATCATCATCATAGATCCTCTTTCCCTCCTAATGTTGATTCAGTAGATTTTGATTTTGTGTCTCTTGTCAGTTCCGATATCGTCGAACGTCCTCAAATACCTGTACTATTACAAGGTGCTGATTCTGAAGGGAATTTGTGTAACATTACTCAAACCATCCCCATCGAAATATAGGTGAAACCCAGAGTTGTTGAACATGTTCAAGTAGTTCAGAACTGTTCAACAACATAAATTGAATATTACCAAACTATTTTCAAGGAATTCTTAGATTTTTTTTCCTGAATTTATGAGGAAATGCATGGGATTGATCCATCCATTGTTGTACATGAGATCAAGAATTACCCGATGGAAAAAACTGTAAGGCAGAAACTCCGTCAAGTCCACCCTAGGAAAGTTGCAACGATAAAAGATGAAATCAAAAAGATTATGAAATATGGTTTCATTTATCCCATGCCATTGACATAATGGATATCTAATAATGTTAATGTTGTGAAGAAGCAGGGTACTATTAGGGTTTGTATTGACTTTAGGGATTTAAACAAGGATTTTTTAAAAGACAAATTTTCTACTCCCTACATCGATAAAATCATCGACAAATGTGTTGGAAGTGTCATCTTATCCTTTATGGATGGATTTTCTGGCTACAATCAGATTGAAATATTACATGTTGATCAACATAAAATGACATTCATTTTCCCGTGGGGAACCTTTGCTTATCGAAAATTACCTTTTGTCTTGAAAAATGCTGGAGAAACATTCCAATGAGCCATGTCCTATGCTTTTCACGATATCAAGCACATAGTGGAACCCTACCTAGATGACCTACCTCACATTCACAATGGGGGGAGGATCATTCATGGCATCTTAGGGGCAATTTCCTTAGATGTCGTCATTATCATATTCGTCTCAATCCACATAAATGCGTCTTTTGTGTAAAGACTGGATGTCTACTAGGATTTGTTGTTTCCAAGGATGGTATCCATATCGATCCTTTAAAGATTGATTCCATTGTGTCCTTACCCCCCCAACCGACATTACATAACTCCAAATTTTACAAGGGAAGGCAAAATTTCTTCATCGTTTCATGTGCAATTTCATAGAAAAAACATATGGCTATATGCGTTTGTTGAAAAAGAACAATCCCTTCATCTGGGATGATCTTGCTCAACAGGATTTCGATAAATTAAAACATGCAGTCACACACTCGCTTGTGTTACACCCCACTAATTACTGGAAATACTTTCTGCTTTATATTGTTGCTTCCTCTACTACCATTGGTATGGTTCTAGTGCATGAAGAGTCAAACAACCAAGAGAATGCGATTTACTATATTAGTAAGAGTATTTTTTAATCTGAAACTTGATACTCACATGCGGAGAAGTTAGCTTTGGATACAGTCATCTCTGTACAATGTCTTCGTCACTACATCCTTCTTTGCACCACTACCATTCTCGTGAATCAAAAACCCATGTATTACATCCTGACCTGTTAGGTACTGGGGGGGGAATATTCTCATTGGATTGTTATCCTACAATAATTTGACCTTGATTTCACTAAGACTTCTAAGAATTCCTTAGTTTTTGCAGAGTTAATGTGTGAACTTCCCTGTGCTACCACGGAAACTAAGACCAATGAATCATTACCTGATGAGTTCTTATTCCTAATTAGCACGGCTCACCCATGGTATGGAGATTTGATCATATATCTCTAGACTCAAAAAATTTAGCCTGATCTATCTCGCGATGATCATCGACGTATTCACCATCACGCCAAATATTATCTAATCATCAATGATATCTTATATTGACATGGTATTGATTCTATTCTACGATGATATTTAACACATGATGAGGTTGAACAAGTATTGAATGATTACCACTTTGGAGCATGTGGCGGTCATCTTTCTGGGATGTCTACAACCCAGAAAATCCTTTGTGCTGGTTATTTTTGGCCCTCGATATTGAAATATTGCCATGAAGAGGTTAAAAATTGCCCACCTTGTCAACTCTTTTATCTAAAGAAGCACACCCACCCTGCTCCGTTACAGCCCATAATTGTCGTTGGCCCTTTTTCCAAATGGGGGGTCAATTTTATGCATTGTAATACTACCTTAGCCGGGGGGCATAGTTACATCATTGTAGCTATTGATTATTTTACATATGCAGATGATGGTAAGACTACTGCCCTCTTCCTTTTTAATCATGGAATTTCTAGGTTTGGGGTTCCTTAAGCCATAGTGACTGATCACGAATCTCATTTTTGTAATCAGATGATGGTTGAGTTAAGCGCTAAGTTGGGTTTTTGTCATGAAAAATCAACCCCCTACTATCCACAAGCTAATGGCCAAGTTGAAGCCACTAACAAATTTCTTTAGACCATGTTTCACAGGATGGTTGGGAAACATAAATAGAATTGGAATTTAACTCTATTTTTGGCACTTTCGGCTTATAGAACTTCTATAAAAAAAACAACCGGTTTCACACCTTTTCAACTCATCTATGGAATGGAATCCATTTTACCTATTGAATGTGAAATTCTATCATTGAAACTAGCTGTCAAGATTCTACTTAATACCTCTATCGAGGAATAACGTTTCCTTTATGTTACCAACCTTGATGAAACACGGTGAGATGTTGCTTTAGCTAACGAGTCACATTAAAAATGTACAAATGTCTAATACGATAAATCAGTTCAACTCATTTCTTCAACGAAGGAGACCTTGTTCAGACATACGATCAGAAACATGATAAATTGGGGAAAGGGAAGATTGAATGAATGTGGTACGATCCCCATGTCATTAGCAAAATATTAGAGAAGTGGGCCTATGAACTAGTGGATTATGACATAATACCTTTCGGGAAGCATCACAATGGGATTTTCCTGAAAAGGTACTATGCTTAATAAATTTTGCATTAGTGCCTTGTACATTTGTGTATATTTTACTATTAGTGTGGTTTTATTATTTTAGTATGGTTTTGGGTCTTGTCCCACACTACTTATTCCATGTTGTTTTAAACTCTACAGATGACTCTTTACTATGGTTTTGTTGATGGTTCTAGCTTCCATACCCTGAATATTGCTTCAGCAACTTGGGTACTCTATTCCTAGGCCCATGAATTAGTTAGTTTAGGGGGGATTTGCGTAGGTCTTGCTACCAAAAATATCACTGAATATCATGCAGTGATAGGGTTGTTAATTGAAGCTTCTTCTCATGGTATTGATCACATGGTCATTTTTTTGGACTCCCATTTAGTGGTTTCCCAGTTTAACCACATTTGTCATTCAAAACCTTGTACTTCTTCATGTTTTCGAAGGGTACACCTACTTGAGAAGTTATTTGAGTCTATTACCTATCACCATGTTCCAAGATATTTTAATTCAATTTCCTATCCACTTGCAAATTACATGTTGGATTGGCATATTTCCCATTCTTGACATCTTTATGTTAAAAATAACATGAGAAATTGTAAATAAATAGTGTAAAAGATAAAACTCCATGTAAATCATATTCCATTACAAAATTTCCATAGGACGCAAAAATAAGTATGTATATATATATACATACATACATACATACATAATTTCAATACAAAAATGTGGTCCCGAGACCTAGTCTGAAGCATTCTAGCTTTCAGTACTATAAGATACCAAACACATGAAGCTCATAGCTTTCAGCATACATATCCTGTCGAGCCCTAGTGATGCTCATGATAGCACATAATGGCCCTTTCTACTCTGGGAAGTAAGTGGCCATAATGTCCTGACACACTGATCATGTGTCGATGATACCTCCTTGGGAGGTCATCTATTGAAATGTTAGGAATTCCCAATGTCAGCCTGTTGAGGTTCTCCTCAAGCTCTGCCATCTCCTCATTAGCCTCCTGGCGTACAAACTGAGCTCCAACTCACCTGTAAATAAGTGAAGACCCTCCTAGCCTTGCTATCCCAACATTTACATACTAGGAAACATGTCTCAGTACCACACACAAAAATTATAATCATGGAAACATTAAAACATGCATTTTAGTGACTTACTTACTGAGATATCCCCATTGCTCACCCTCGGGAAGGGATAAGTTTGGATCTCTACAAAAATGTGTGCCTGCATAAGCGTAATCCTCGATCATTAGAAGTTATTCATGTAACCAGTGGAAGAAGGATGCTCCATTTTTTACCCTGGGACCCCCGCCACCATGGCAGGCCATAACGTCAACCCACCAGAGCATGCATGGATCTCGTGCTCTGAGTTCGTTGAAGGCCACCTATGGCCTCAACAATGGAACTCTCTCTAAGGAAACAAATACTAAAATGGTCCCATATCCAAATTGTTTAAACTCACCATGGCGACACTTGGTAAGTTGTTCCTTGAAGACCACTAACAAGGATTCTGTCGAGTTAAATACATCGGGTGCCATTGCCTCTAGGGAATACAACATGTGGGCCCTAGAATATTGATGTGCTCCATGGCTCCCGAATACTCTTTGCATAGTAAAGAGGACCGTCCTCAAAGGAAGGTCCATCACATCTTTGATTGGGATATTTTTCCCACTCATTTGGGTACTTGGGAAACAATATCAATCAATGAGGCCTTTGGTAGTCATGTCCCCACCTCGTGGATCAGCTAGAGAGATGGGTACTCCCCACCTGGAAAGACTTGTAAGGAAGTATATTTCTTCTACTTCCACTGTGAGTATGTGTGCCCCCACCTCAAAGTACTGCTACTAAGGATTCCACATCCCGATTATGTACTCCAGTAATTTGATCTGAGCCCTCATGCTAGGAACTTGTAAAAACTTTAGGATCTCGCACTCCCTGTAACACCCTGGTTTTGACCCGTTACATTAGATGTATATGATGTATATATTGTAAATGATCATGGTGTGGAGCTAAAGGCCAAGGCCCCACCATTGATCGATTATGCTATGTTTTGGATTTGAATTTGTCACCGATGGTATATCGGGGCATGTGGCACATATTAAGTTTCAGCATCATGTAAATATGCATCTTTAATTAAATGAATTTGACCAGCTATGATCGCGGCAACTAAATTGAGAAGGGGCATGGTTTTCACAAGGATAAGGGTGGGGGACTGTCAAACCTTGGCCAATGAGGGACAAATCCATGTGTCATCTTTCCTTGTTTTATCCAACCACTACAATTGAGAATTGTTGCTGGTAGTTGAGGCAATTATTGTTTTGGGAGTGGGTGTAGCAGGACTTTCAGTCCTTGCCCACACACACACTCCACTCATGGTTGTCTTCACAATGGAAGAGAAACCACTGAAAAACACTCACGCAAACATACCACACTTTCCACGATGAGCTGAAGCATTCACGCACTCCCCTTTCATGCATCTCTATTGTCTGTTCATCCACGCACAAGCTGGGAGTTGTTCGTCCTCACGTAGGGACCATATTCTATCCATTATCCCCACGCACAGGTATTCTTCTGCTTTGAGCTCACACAACGAGCTCGGGGCTGTGCGTTTTCATCCACGGTTTCCCTGTGAAGGGCCATTCGCATTTTCGTTTGTGTGTGTGTTTTTCCTTACCAATTCGAGGCCTGTACATATGTTGCCTCTACCTTGCTGCAAACTTGGTGTTTCTTTCCATCCTTGGACTGTGTAAGCTCCTTGGTGACTTCACTGTTCATATCGGGTCGCTGATTTTCCCCACGTTGTTGGCTGTGTTTGCCGTGGTCTTCTTTACATTTTGGGGACTGTTGTAAATTCGTTTGAGAGTCATTTTGGCCACGATAGGGCCAAGAATGACTCAGGAATTGGCTTCCCTGTCTTAAGCTGTATCAGCTGATTTATTTCATGTGTGCAATGGTTGGTCTTCGGACTGTGTAGGGAGAAGGGATGGGGGCTTGGTTTGCTTGATAAACCTAGTGTGTTGGAAACCACACAGATAGAGCTAGAGGGCTGGCTTTCTTCTCCACAACCCCTGAATAACACTGGAAGGGAATGTAGGGCCTGAGGGACTGTGTAGCAGAGAAGGGACTGATTCCTTGTGTTGGGTGTGTGTGGGTGTTTTAGAATCCAGGCTAGTTCTGGTGGAGGTGTTCTTGGCTCTGCAATGAGCTCACCAGCTTAGCATTTAGCCTTTCCCAACTCCTTGATGGCCTGATAAACCCAACTGTGTTGGCGTGGCTATGTTTTGTGTATCCTTGGATATATGTCAGCCCGCTAGTTCCCTTATTCCTTGGAGAATCATGCCCATATCGAGGGTGGAAGCGCTGCTAAGAGATTAAGGAGCACGCTGGCCAATGGTTGGGTGGAATGTTGCAGCGACGTAGCTGGTTGCGGAACGAGTTCATCATAAGATAAGTGGTCTTGTCCATTTTTACTTCTGCAACCATATTTTCTGTTAATGAATGTTATGAACATGTTGAATGAATGCATGTATGAATGTACGTTGAATTCCGCTGTGTCTGATAAATAATGGTAGCTGTGTACGATAAACAATTGTAAATGTGCATGTTTTACTTCAGTGCATCTCTTTCAGCATTCTGTTTTAGCTGTTTCCTAAATTCACATGTTCATGGGGCTCTTATCCTGGATGGTTAACGCCATGGGTCGCATCCTCTTCGTCGGTCGGAGGGTTTTGGACGTGATAGCATGGTATCAGAGCTCATGATTGCAGCATGGGCCTGAATGGACCATGTAGAGGCAGTGACAAAAGGAGAACTTCTTTCTGCCCAGCAAAGATCAAAATTTGATGACTAGAAAATTAAAAAAAATTGTCTAAGTTTTGAACAGTCGGAACACTTAGTGGTAAAGACTTCCGCTATAGCAGAAGGGTTAGTGGGAAAGACTTCTGACGTAGCAAAAGAGCTAGGCGGAAGCATGCCCGATGTTTGAACTGTCAGATCATCGGAAGAGTTAGTGGTAACAACTTCCGATGTAGCGAAAGAGTTGAACTGTCGGATCATCGAAAGAGTTAGTGGTAACGACTTCTGATGTAGCGGAAGAGTTAGGTGAAAGTATACCCGACGGAGGACTGTTGAAAAGAAAAGTTAAAAATTTGTCTAAGTGATTCGACGTTCGTCGGAAGAAATTAGTCGATCGAGCGTTTGCCGTTGTGGATGGCTAAACGACTACGCGTCCGACAGGTAAGGTCTCCGACAGCCGACGCCGCAAGAAGGTTAAAAAATAAAAATAAAAATTTCTAAGTATAGAAATCGTCAGCTATCGGAAGAAAATAGCTGATCATGCGCTTGCCGTTGTGGAAGTCTAGAGCACTAGAATTCCGATGTGAAAAGGATGCCAATGCCGTGAAAGAAAGTTTAAATTTTTTTGAAGTGATGAAAGCAGTGGCCAATCGAAAAAAGAAAGTGGTTTGTGCGCCGCCGTTTTGGAAGCCAAAAGCACTAGCCTGCCGATGAGGAAAGACTGCCGCCGGAAGAAGATGGTGTTTTGCATGCTGCCGTTTCGGAAGCCGAAAGCACTAAGTCTTCCGACAAGAAGTGACTGCCAACGCCGATTAGGGTGTGCCACAGTAGATTTGGCTGTCGATCGGGAGAAGATCGAGGATGTTGGGCCATCGTTGCGGATGCTGAGGAAATTAATTTGTTGACGCGAAGAAGAAAATGAACCCAATTGCCGATGAAAAGGAAGTTTGAAAAATTGAAAATTTTGTTTAGGTATAGAAAACGTCGAAAAAATTTAGAAGATTGAACATTCGCCGTTGCGGTTGTCTAAAGGACTAACCTTCCGAAGGGTTAGAAGCTCCGATTACCGACACGATAGAAGTTAGTTGTTCTGATTTTCGATGAGCAGCGGAAGAAGTTAGTTGTTCCGATTTCCAATGTACAGCGGAGAAGTTAGTGGTTTGGGCTGCCGAAACATCGGATCAATAGTGGAAATGAGAGGCGATTATGCATAAGGAAAATTTGAGTTTCCGTGGGATTTTTCCAGCCGATTTCAACTGTTTCTTAGTAGGATTTTCAGTTGTTTTTCAATAGATTTTTGGGGCTAAAATGAAGAAAATCTAGTATTTGGGCAATTGTTGTTATTCCTGGAGAAGGTAAGTGATTATGATTTATATCAATGTTATGTATCTAACATTTGTGTTATTAATACGTTTGCAGAATCGTAGGAACCTTCAAGAGTAGTATTCCAGATAGTGCAGTTTGGTAAGTAAGTGGTGGTTCAGTATGAGAACCCATGATGGGTATGATGCTCGGGATTCTTATGAGCGAGCAGAAGATGCCATGGGAGAAAATGTCCGTAATCGAAATGATCACATTGAGTCTAATGGAAGGAGATTCCAAGAGACACCTTCAGATGTTGCAGCCACCATGAGAAGCTTGATCAAAGCCCAGGAAGAGCAGCATTAGTTGAATGCTGCAATGTTTCAGATTTTTATAGACTTGCAGAGAAAGATAGACTCTGGACGGGGTACAGCAAGACCAGGAGGCAGTAAGAGTAGCACTAGGAGAAGGAGAAGGACTTCTAGTGGATCATCCAATTCTGAAGAATCCAACGGGGATTCAAGTTCTTCTTCTCATAAAAGAAAAATAAAGAGACACCATAGGGATCGCTCTTGGGATGAATTTAAGAAAGCTAAACCTCCTACATTTGATGGTGAAGTAAAGACTGGACAAGAGGCTGAGGCTTGGCTTCTTGGGATAAAGAAGTACTTTCAAGTGCATGACTATTCAGGAAACATGAAGGCAAGATTTGCCATATTCAATCTGAATGGAAGAGCATCCATTTGGTGGGAACACTTCAAGCAAGTAAAGAGGATCAGCGAAAGGAGACTTAAGTGGAAACAATTCAAGAAGTATTTCAAGTAGAAATACCTCTCTGACAAGTATTATGATGACAAGATTAAGGAGTTCCATGAGCCAAGATTAGGACAGCGGACCATGGAAGAGTATGCAAATAAGTTTTTGGAGCTGTTGAGGTATGTTCGGTACATCAGAGACGAAAAAGTGAAGGTCCAACATTTTCTGAGTGGATTACCTCAGTCTTACAAAGATAGAATTGAGTTTTATGAACCTAGAACTCTTGAAGAAGCAATAAGGAAGGCTAAGTATTGCTATGAGCAAAGCAAAGGTAAACCTGATTACCATAAGGCATGGAAGGACAAGAAGAATGAGAAGTTTGACCAAAGAAAGAAAGGTTTCAAACCTTCTAACTTCACGAATCAGCAGAAGCAACCATCTCAAGCTGCGAGTAAGCCAGTCGGAATGACAGGAGAAAATCCTAAGGATCCACAACAGAATAGAGGGCCACTCCAATGTTGGAAATGTGGAGGACCCCACATGCGTAGGAATTGTCCACTTGAGAATGAGAGTGCAAGACCGGATTATAACATTCAAGAAGAAGAAACAGTGGGTCAAGTAGCAAGGGCAATCCCTAGGATTTATGCAGCACTGGAGGACCGCCAGGCTGATCACCAGTCAACTGTGGTAGAAGTAGCAGGTAAGATTGTTGATCAATCTGTTTCTATTTTGACTGACCCCAGTTCTACGCACAGTTACATTACCCCTAGAATAGTGGAGATTTGTGCTTTTAAGAAAGTAAAGCATAGGAAGTCTTGGTTAGTTCAGCTAGCCACTGGAACTAAGAGAAAGGTCAATGAAGTGGTAGAGAAATGTCCATTGGTCATGAACGGATTGGTCACTTGTGTAGATCTGAATGTTCTACTGCTTGGTTCCTATGATGTTCTCATTGGAATGGATTGGTTAGAAGCTCACAAGGTGAAGCTTGACTGTTACAATAAGACTTTCGAATGCATGGATGAAGAAGGGAACCTAGTAATTGTGAAAGGCATTCCAAAGGTGATTTCAGTACGGCAGGTTTCGGCAATGCAGTTAAAGAAGTTATGTAGGAAGGGTTTCCAGTTGTATGCAGCTCATATTTTGGAGGCATCAGGAGATGATACCCCTAGGTTGGAGGACTATCAGGTGTTACAGGAATTCAGGGATGTATTTTCTGATGAGATTCTAGGGCTTCCTCCAAAGAGGGACAATGATTTCACAATTGAACTTGTGCCAGGAGCAGAACCAGTGTCCAAGGCACCCTACAGGATGAGTACAACAGAGATGCTAGAGTTGAAAATGCAACTGCAAGAGTTGTTGGAAAAGAAATACATCCGGCCGAGTGTGTCCCCTTGGGGAGCACCGGTTCTGTTTGTAAAGAAGAAAGATGGTACACTCAGGTTGTGTATCGATTACAGAAAATTAAACAAGGTTACTATGAAGAATAAGTATCCTTTGCCTAGGATTGATGACCTCTTTGATTAAATGAGAGGAGCAAAGGTATTTTCCAAGATTGACTTGAGGTCTTGTTACCATCAGGTGAGAATCAAGGATGAAGACATTCATAAGACAGCCTTTAGGACAAAGTATGGGAATTATGAGTTTTTAGTGGTACCATTTGGCCTCACAAATGCACCAGCTACATTTATGTGCCTTATGAATAGTGTCTTCAGCAAGTATTTGGACAAGTTTGTGCTTGTTTTCCTTGATGAAATTCTTGTTTATTCTAAGAATGAGGAAGAGCATGAAGAGCATTTGAGATTTGACATTGAATTTGCTCAGGGAGCATCAGTTGTATGTGAAACTAGGCAAGTGTGACTTCTATAGAGATAGAATTCAGTATTTGGGTCACATTATCTCAGAAGAGGGTATATCTGTGGACCCTGAAAAGATTGAAGCCATTATGAATTGGCCTACTCCAAGAAATGTGACAGATGTAAGATCTTTTATCGGACTTGCAGGCTACTACCGGAGGTTCATTGAGGGATTCTCCAAAGTTGCACATGCTATCACTTCGTTGCAAAATAAGGGGATGAAGTTCGAATGGACATCGAGGTGTGAAGAAATTTTCCAGAGGTTGAAGGATCTTCTCACCAGTGCACCAGTATTGAAGGTTGCAGATCCAGAGAAAGATTTTGTGGTATGTACCGATGCATGTGGACAAGGGCTTGGAGGAGTCCTTATGCAAGAAAACCACATGATATGTTATGAGTCGAGAAAGCTGAAGGAACATGAGAAGAACTATGCCACTCATGATCTAGAACTTGCAGCCATAGTACATGCTCTCAAGATGTGGAGGCATTACTTGATGGGTAGGAGATTTGAGCTCAGAACAGATCACTATGGACTGAAGTATCTATTTGATCAACCTAATCTGAATGCTAGGAAAGCAAGATGGCTGGAGTTTTTATGTGAATTTGATTTTGAAATCAAGCACATAAAGGGAAAAGAGAATAAGGTAGCTGATGCACTCAGCAGGAAGGTGCAGGAAATGCATGTGGCATCTCTTAGTATTTGCCAATTGGATTTGAGGTAGATGATTGTTAGTCATGCTACTGGAGATGAATTGTATGAGTAGGTAAAAGAAAAATTGCAGCAGCAAAGTCTTGAGAAGAGGTATGAGGGATATAAATTTGAAGAAGATGGAATTCTTACTTATAAAGGTAGAATTTATATCCCAGATGTAGTAGATTTGAGGAGAGTTGTTATGGATGAAATCCATCAAGCTCCGTATTCTGGTCACCCAGGATATCAGAAGACAATTGCTACGGTGAGAAAGCAGTACTTTTGGCCAGGAATGAAAAAGGACATGGCTGAATACATTTCAAGGTGTATGAAATGTCAACAGGTAAAGGTTGAGCATCAACATCCAACAGGTTTGTTGCAGCCTTTGCCAGTTCCAGAATGGAAATGGGAAGTTATTTCCATGGATTTTATTACAGGATTGCCAATGACTTGGAGACAACATGATTCCATCATGGTTGTGGTAGACAAGTTGACAAAGAAAACACATTTTATACCGGTTAAGTCTACGTATGAGACTGGTGACATTGCAAAGATCTTCATGAAGGAGATATTCAAATTGCATGGATTGCCGAAGGAAATAGTCTCTGACAGAGATGTCAAGTTGACTTCCAAATTTTGGAAGGGGTTGTTAGCAGATTTGGGTACAAAGCTAAACTTCAGCACTGCATACCATCCTCAGACAGATGGTCAGACAGAGAGAGTTAATCAGGTGCTTGAAGATATGCTTCGCATGTACGTGATGGACAAACCAACCAAGTGGGAAGATTACCTGCACTTGGTAAAGTTTGCTTATAACAATGGACAATAGGCATCCTTGGGGATGAGTCCGTATGAAGCTTTGTATGGAAGAAGGTGTAGGACACCAGTGACTTGGGACAATCCGGTGAACAAGATTATGCTTGGACCAAAATTGCTCAAGGAAATGGAGCAAGAGGTTGTAAAGATCAGGCAGAATCTGAAAGCAGCACAGGATCGACAGAAAAGCTATGCAGATAAGCATAGGGTGAACAGGGAGTTCAGTGTTGGGGATCATGTTTACCTTAGAGTAAGGGCAAGGAAGAGTTCCTTGAAGCTTGGAAGTTGTCACCAAGATACTGTGGGCCATTTGAAGTGCTTGAACGAATAGGGCCAGTTGCATATAGACTTGCATTGCCTGCTAGCACTAGGGCTCATAATGTTTTTCATGTTTCTTTTCTTAAGAGATATGTACATGATCCTAACCATGTGATAAATTGGGATGTGATTCAGGTGGAACCCGAGGGAGAGTTTCGAATCAAGCCAATGCGCATCCTCAATAAGAAGGTCACAATGCTCCAGAACTGGGCCATAAGGCAGGTAAAGGTGAAATGGGAGCACTACGGACCTGAAGAGGCTACTTGGGAGCTGGAGGATGCCATGCGATTGGCACATCCATTTTTGTTCAATTTTGTGGAACATTGAGGCGATACCAGTGTAGCATTTTGTTCAATTTTGTAAGCACTGAGGACAGTGCTATTGAAGGGGGAGGGGAATGTAACACCCCGATTTTGACCCATTTCATTAGATGTATATGATGTATATATTGTAAATGATCATGGTGTGGAGATAAAGGCCAAGGCCCCACCATTGATCGATTATGCTATGTTTTGGATTTGAATTTGTCACCGATGGTATATCGGGGCATGCGACACATATTAAGTTTCAAAATCATTTAAATATGCATATTTAATTAAATGAATCTGACCAGCTACGATCACGGCAAATAAATTGAGAAGGGGCATGATTTTCACAAGGATAAGGGTGGGGGACTGTCAAACCTTGGCCAATGAGGGACAAAGCCATGTGTCATCTTTCCTTGTTTTATCCAACCACTACAATTGAGAATTGCTACTGGTAGTTGAGGTAGTTATTGTTTTGGGAGTGGGTGTGGCAGGACTGTCAGTCCTTTCCCACATGCACACTCCACTCATGGTTGACTTCACAATGGAAGAGAAACCACTGAAAAACACTCACGCAGACATACCACTCTTTCCACGACGAGCTGAAGCATTCACGCACTCCCCTTTCATGCATCTTTGTTGTCTATTCATCCACACACAAGCTGGGAGTTGTTCGTCCTCACGCAGGGACCATATTCTGTCCATTATCCCCACGCACAGGTATTCTTCTGCTTTGGGCTCACACAGTGAGCTAGGGGATGTGCATTTTCATCCACGGTTTCCCTGTGAAGGGCCATTCGTGTTTTCGGTCGTGTGTGTGTTTTTCCTTACCAATTCGAGGCCTGTACATATGTTTCCTCTACCCAGCTGCGAACTTGGTGTTTCTTTCCATCCTTGGACTATGTAAGCTCCTTGGTGACTTCACTATTTAGATCGGGTCGATGATTTTCCCCACGTTGTTGGCTGTGTTTGCAGTGGTCTTCTTTACATTTTGGGGACTGTTGTAAATTCGTTTGAGAGTCATTTTGGCCACGATAGGGCCAAGAATGACTCAGGAATTGGCTTCCCTGTCTTAAGCTGTATCAGCTGATTGATTGCATGTGTGCAATGGTTTGTCTTTGGACTGTGTAGGGAGTAGGGATGGGGGCTTGGTTTGCTTGATAAACCCGATGTGTTGGAAACCACACAGACAGATCTAGAGGGCTAGATTTCTTCTCCACAACCCCTGAATAGCACTGGAAGGGAATGTAGGGCTTGAGGGACTGTGTAGCAAAGAAGGGACTGATTCCTTGTGTTGGGTGCGTGTGGGTGTTTTAGAAGCCAGGCTAGTTCTGGTGGAGGTGTTCTTGGCTCTGCAATGAGCTCACCAGCTTAGCATTTAGCCTTTCCCAACTCCTTGATGGCCTGATAAACCCAACTGTGTTGGAGTGGCTATGTTTTGTGTATCCTTGGCTATATGTCAGCCTACTAGTTCCCTTATTCCTTGGAGAATCATGCCCAGCTCGGGGGTGGCAACGCTTCTAAGAGATTAAGGAGCACACTGGCCTATGTTTGGGTGGAACGTTGCAACGACGTAGCTAGTTGTGAAACAAGTTCATCATAAGATAAGTGGGCTTGTCCATTTTTACTTCTGCAACCATATTTTCTATTAATGAATTTTATGAACATGTTGAATGAATGCATGTATGAATGTACGTTGAATTTCACTGTGTCTGATAAATAATGGTAGCTGTGTACGATAAACAATTGTAAATGTGCATGTTTTACTTCAGTGCATCTCTTTCAACATTCTATTTTAGCTGTTTCCTGAATTCACATGTTCATGGGGCTATTAGCCTGGATGGTTAACGCCATGGGTCGCGTCCTCTTCGTCGGTTGGAGGGTTGGGGACGTGACACTCCCAAAGTGCACTAACCATTCCATGATATTTTTCCCCATGGATATCATCTAATTTGGTGTTCCCTTTCCTTCCACATGACCATCTTTGCTTGTTCAACCTTCCAAACAATCAAATTGAAGGATTAAACATCATTTATAACCATTTTCAATCTTAAAAATCCTTGGTTGGGCTCCAATTTTGAGCATTCTAGGGAAATATGCGCCATCACACTCTCTCCTTTTGGATTGAGTGGTGGTACCACACTTCCCTTATGGAAATGTGCGGTGTTGTAGAACACCATGGTTCTTGAAAGAGAAAAGCATGGCTCTTAGGAGGCACATTTTCCTCTTGGAAAATGACCCTAAAAATAAATAAAAAATGGAAACCATATAAATGAAGGGGAATAAGTCAGGAATTACCTTGTCCAGATGATTCATGGATTGATCAACTGTATCCTTCACAATATGAATTCCATTTTTTCTCTCAAAAGGGCCCTTTTCTCTCCAAAGATGGATGAAAATACAAATGGTAACTCTTTTTTGCTTTTCACTACTTTTATTTACCATTTTGACCTTTTTTTTTAATAAATTTATTACTTTTACCTTGAATATAGTCATATATGGTCTAATTTTTTATCTAATTGAAGACTAATAATCTTTTTGAGAATTGCAGTTCATGAATAATTGATATGTTTTGGGTATGGATAAGTTTTCTTTTTGCCTTTTTTGTTCTCGGTCAAAATGAAAAAGCTTCTTAGTGCATTTTTAAAACTTTAGTTGTGCTTGTTAAACCCTAGAACTAAGTTTTAGAGTCTACTTTTATTGCTTTTTCGGACTCATTAAACCTTTTTACGAAAATTAAACCCCAATGGAGTCCTCTTTAAGCTCTCTTTCGACTCTCGAAATAAGAAAATATTTCTGAGTGAACTTGTCACTTTCACGCTCGTAAAAGTACTTGAAGGGTCATCTTTCCAATGGTAGTTTACCCCTTTTTCGGTTCAGATTAACTATTTATAAAAAAATATACACTCTAGTCGTTGACTAGAAGAGCTCTCTGAGGTATTATTTTATACTTTTTAAGGGCTTGGGCACTAAATTTTACGAAAAAGAACCATTCAGAGTCTTCTTTAGTCTCATTCAGACTCTCTAAACGTGAACGACGTCGAGTTTCCTTTCGTTGGACTCATTAAATCAAACACTGAATAACCCTTTTTTGGGAACACCTCTTCTTTCTTAGGTTCAGAAAACACTTGAGAATGGACTTATCTAATGATAAGCCGCAACGAGTATTTGTTACCCTCTTTTAAGTCGTTAAAAAGTAAAGAGGAACTCGTTAATCATGATGGGGAAATTAAGGGAAAGGAACTATGTTTCCTTTATAATAATGGATTTTTTCTACTTGCCTTTGAACATGGCGCATGTCTGCATTTCACTCAAACAATTGGGTATCCAGCTTGTCTCCGAGCCGATCCACTTTCATGAGTCATGTTACTCCTTTGAGTATTTTCAAAGAATGTATCATCCAGCGTCGCATCATGTTTCAGTATCCGCCTCGTCAAGTCATTGCTGCCAAGTCTTTGGTCGTGCCACCTAATCTTAAAAGGAATGTTGTGTTGAAATTTACCCTCTGTAGTCAAAACTACATTTTATGTTGTGTCAGTTACATTTGAGTCAGTCCTATGGTTACTTCATATTCAAATTCCAGAACTTTGTTCTGAGTTTCGTGTCGTTGATGTGGGTTTCATCATGACCCTCCTTCGACGAGACTATTCTTGTCAACTTCAGCACCCCTTCTAGGAATTAGTCTTACAAACAAGTTAGTACCTTGAGATCTGTATACCTGAATGACAAATGTTCTTGATTTAGATAATAGGTTAACATAATTGAACTTTGATCGAAAGATGCAACCGAGTGTTCAACGTCAGTCCATCTATTCACATTCGGAAGAATGTACTGGGGTACCTGGGGAATTATGAACATTAATGGGGACATCCCTCACACTTTTTAATGGTTTTCATCATTGAGCGGTAATCAAGTGGTTTCTACCATGTTCGACTTCAAGACATTTATTCTCATGTATAGAATCGTACTTTGTTGAAGATGAGACAAAGACCCTAAGTTCCTGTTGAGCATTCATTGCTTTCCCCAGGTTGCGATGGAGTATTTATGAGTCATAACATGGATCCACATTTGTAAGTTGTGACTATGCTTAGATTTGCATCTGTATGACATAGACCTACATTGTATGTCTGGTATCTATGTCCACATTTGAGTCCTCTTCATGGATTTACGATGTATCTTAGTAGCCACGACTGTTTATATCTCACATGGATATGCATTGTATTGGTTGAACCATGTTGTGAGTCATATGGATATGTATCAAAGTGTAAATGTATTTCAGGATGACCTTGGTGGTTGATGAGTTGTGATCTTTGGACTATTTCCTCAAAGTGATAACTTGTTCTTACAAATCATTTTTCCTATCCTTTCCCTCTAGCCTCATGCTTTGGGGGGGGGTGGGGGATTTTGTTACACCTAATTCTCGTTAACACCATGTTACAGGATATGTATCTCATTATTTTCCTTAAATTCCTCAAATATTGAAGTTGAAAATGATTTGGGAAGAATAATTCATTAGTTTAAGCCACCACCGCACTTTACCTGTGTGTAACCTATGGTACCCATCTTAGAAACACCTTTTATCCATTTACAAAGAGTGGTGCCACTGCCTGTCTGCTTCTTACTTATAGGTAGTGATGCTCCTTTATCACCACTTATTTTTCTTAGACAAGGTGTGGTGCGGTGCTCGACTTATGAAGGGAAAAATGAGAGGTTTGAGAGGCTTCTCAAAGGTGGCATTCATGGAGCCTCATCCCTATGAATTAGGACAGGTGGAACTCGATATCCCACATCCTAGGGATCATCCATACACCTCTCCCATAGAATCCTCAACTTACGCTATCCTCACAAGCGTTTATATACTAGCTCACCCCTCATGGGAAAGGAGAAAAAGAATGTGTGATAGCATATAAATTGTGGCCAAATTCTGTCAGACTCTTGAGTGATTAGTAGGAATGTTGAAAGCTTTGAGGCAAGACCCCATTGAGAATATTTCTCAACACCTTAGCATTGGTTGTATACTCTCCTTATTTATATTTTAATGCAAATATAGTTTCTTTCCCATAAACGTTGTATCTCTAGTTATTATGCTTTGTTTATTGTTTATCTCCTTGGTCTTTTACATAGGATTATAAACCATCTTTTTACTCTCACTTGGTTTGTTTTTGTTGTGTCTATTGTAGGATCTCCGCATAGTTCAACACATCAAGGTTTAGAACTTTACAGCCTGTGGAAGGTGAGGAGAGAAATTAATTCAAGTAGTTTATTCAATCCTAGGGAAAGTTTCTTTATCTTGTAGGTGTTTTGTTCTAGTTTGAGTCTTTCAATCTAGGGAAACAACCTTTGTCAATACTGGTTGAGAATTTTCAATAACAACCTTCTTGTTGAGAGAATCCTTTTGCTACTAACTGAGATTTATGTTTTTTAATATGTCCATTTGTAGTAAACTATGTTTTATATCTACAGTTTCATCTATTTCTATTATTTATCTAGCAGTTGAATAAACATTAATAGCAGAAGAGCAGGTCGGTGTTAATAAGTTCACTTCACTCTGCCTCATGAATTGACTCAAAATAAGGCACAATCAGGCTCTCGGATGGAAAAAGAAAAATGATTTTGAATCGAGGCAATTACTCAAAGAGCATTTCATTGGTTTGCACCCATCTAAATTTTTTCTAGGAGGAAGTGGAATAAGATTCCAAGTCTTGTTCTTCATTAACAAGTCATATTCAATTTGCATGGATTTTTCCCATTCAGGATTATCTTTGTCTTGAGAATAGCTAGAGGGATCATATGTATCCAATAATTTAGTCATAAGAGAAAAGTTAGATCTATTTTTGCGAGTATCATAAGGACTACCAATATCAAAACTTGCATATTCAAGGGTTTTCCAAGTCCAAACAGGATGAGAAGTAGTGGTAGGACCATACTAGTATCTCCATAACATTTAGGTGGAGCACTTGAATAATAGGGTGAAATAGGATCAATAATAGGTAAAGAAGGTGTGGAAGGTGTAATAGATATAGGAGTAACAAAAGATGAAGGAAAATTAAAGGTAACACGAGGTTCAACAGACTCGGGAGGAGGAGAGACTTCATCAAAGAGAACATCTCGCTTAATAATGACACCTTGGGTAAATGGATCAAACAACTTGTATACTTTATAATCCTATCAATAACCAATGAAAACACATTTGTGAGAGTTGGGTTCTAAATTTTTCTATTTTTCATCTAGGATATGAGCCCAACATTCACTGATAAATACCTTAAAGTTACTAATATCAGGTTTTCTTCTATTCCATTTTTCTTCAAGAGTACCCTATAAAACTTATTTAGTAGGAACTCTATTCAAGATATAGTTAACACAACAAATAACGTCAACCCAAAAATGTTTATGTAATCCTTTAGAATAATGCATAAATCTAGCCATTTCAACCAAAGTCCTATTCTTTCTTTCAGCTACCCTATTTTGTTGAGGTGTATAGCAAACAATCTTGATTTTGAATACCATGCTTAGATAAATATGCCTTAAATTCATTTTTAATGAATCCCCCCCCATTATCAGATCTCAAAGTCTTAATACGTTTTCTATATTCATTCTCAACCATGGATTTAAAATTTTGAAAAATACCAAAGGTTTCACTTTTATGTTTCAAAAAATAAACCAAAGTTTTGTGACTATAATCATTAATAAAAGTAATAAAATAGGCTGCATGAGACAAGAAGGAGTTTCAAGAGGACCACAAATATCACTATAAATTAGTTTCAATGGTTATTTAGCAAACCAAGCTTTACCTTTATCTAACATTTCCTTATGATGTTTACTGAGAACACAACCTTCACAAACACATTTAGTGGAATAAATTAAAGCTATGCCATGTACCATTTTAGACATCATTTGCATTTTACCATAATCCAAGTGACCTAATATTTCATGTCATAATTTGCTTAATTCATTAGTGTGATCAACATATGAATAAAAAGGTTGATTTTTATGTGAATTATCACAAATAAACTTATATAATCCAACATTATGATCAACATGACCATAAGAAACAATTTTGAAGTTTTGTTTGATATCTTTTAACACATACTTATTAGGAAAAGCTTCAAATTTATAATGACATGCACAATAAATAGAAAGCAAGTTTATGGGAATTCCTTGAACACGAAACACATCTTCCATGTTGATGTATTTGTAACTTCGGAATGTAATCACTTGTATATTTCATATATTGTATTTCATTGGTCCTCGATGTTCCTATCGGGAGAATCATTAATGTAATCAAGTCATGTGAAGTCATAGAGGTTAACCCTCCTTGTTGATCAAGGGGCAAAGTGCCTGCAGTTGTGGGGCACTAGGGTTATTAGACTCTCCTAGAGAAGTTGACCCTGATAAGTAATTGTCAAGTCAAAAACTAGTATAAATTGAGAGTGAGCCTCTCTATTTGATACACACACACACACTCAACTGTAGCGCATGAGTGAAAGAAGAGGATCTCGCACAAGTGAGAGAGAGAACAACTATCAGAGATCATCTTTGTGTTTTTGGGTTTTACTTTTGCTATTGGTGCTCATTATATCTCTGAGGAAGTTGTGGGGTTTTCTCCTTTATGTTTTCTCTGAGGAAAATCTTTGTGTCTATTGTCTCTTGTGATTGATTGCTGTACATGTTATTCTCTCAGATAAGATCCTAAGATCATATTGCTTAAATGATAAAAAATAACATGGTATCAGAGGTAACCTGAGAAGAAGACACTGTGCAGCTACAGAAGCTAGGGATTCTTACTTTTTGGGTCTCTCTCCACATATCATCAGCAAAATGAGGCTAGGATAACTCTCCATTGAATGGCGCATCTTTCTGTCGAAGCAGAATTTGATTCCGGATATTTTCGGTTTTTGACCTATCACTGCTGTGGGAAATTAAGGCTTTTCATAGAAAAGGTTTTTTTGAGTGATCCCAGCATAAGATTACTCTCCACCTCAAAATTGAAATTTAGATACCAATATCAAAATTTTTGGTTGGGTAAAACTCTGGGAAAGTCAAACCCTAATTTGACCTCGGGCCTGAAAAACCCTAAAATACTAAAAATGGTAGTTTTGGTACATTCTCTATATCTCAATATTGAAGAATGATCAGAAGACAAACGTTTCATAGGTCGAATATAAACTACTGATGTACCCTGTGTAACAATTTCAGCCTCATATTTTCTATATTATGGGATATATGATTCCTCCAAATCAGGATTCTAGCCTCTTCCAGGATTCATCCCTAAATAGGACACCTAGGGAGAAGTTCTATATCTCAGGCTACAAAGGTCCAAATTAAATTTTGCAAGATTTTTTAGATAGGGTACAAAATTTTATTTATGTGGTAAAATTTTCATACCCCGAAGGTGATACAGTGACACGTGGCAGTCTGTACAAGTTTGCTATGCTGAACAGTCCTGAATTAAGTCACCATGGGAACACTATCATAAGTCCCAATTGGTGAAACCAATTCTGATAAAACCTGTGGTGTTGGAAATAGAACAAAATATATCACCTCAGTATGAAATTATATATAGAGAGGAGCACTAATTTCAGAGATACTATAGAAACAATATCGGGCATTTCTGTAGAAGAAATTGGAAAACTAGGGCTTCCTGTTCCGGGAGCTTCCCTCCACTATTTTCATAAAAGGATTACATTGGACATCTCACCTTGAAGAGGCCCATATTTCAATCCAATCAGAAGTTTGAGATTCCAATCTTTGAAAATTAGGGTTTCTCTAACAAACCCTAGATCATCTAGCTCTGGAACCAGGACGGACACCTCAAATCGGTAAGATCTAATCTTTTTGGTATTTACATTTGAGGTTCTCATTTCAAAATGACTAATCACACCAGATTGATGACAAGATTTGTGAAGATGATAACTTCTGTGCATGGAAGTATAGGATCTCACTAGTTCTTGAAGAAAATGAATTGGACACCTACATAAGCAAAGAGGTTCCAGTTCTAGAGGGAGATGAGGCTAAAGCCTTACACAAGAAGAACTTGGTCAAGGCCAAGCCTGATAATTGCTTATTCAATCAACGATCACCTTATACCACAAGTGTCTTCTCTAAAGACACATAAAGAGATGTTTGATTCCTTGACCAAGATATTTGAAGGGAAGAACATAAATTAGAAGATGACTTTGAGAAACTAGTTGAAGAATGTAAACATCCAGAATGCAGAGACCATACAATGATACTTTACAAGGGTCTCTCAAATAAAACAACAACTTGAAGTAGTTGATGAAGAAGTAGAGAATACATAAATTGTGATAACCAACTTGCATGGCCTCCCAGGATCATGGGATTCATTCATTCGAGGAATGTGTGCTAGAAGGAAGTGATTACTTTCAGCAAACTCTGGGAAGAGTGCACACAAGAAGAAGCTCGGCTCATAATAAGAGAAAGAGAAGATGGGAGCAACTGAAGATCGAGATCTCATGATCCAAAAAAGATCCCTCAAGTGATGAGGAATATGCAGGACTCAACTCTTGAAGAACCTCTTATCCATATTAGCACTCGAATAAGAAATTATGTTGTTATGAATGAAGAAAATGATGAAGTTGAAGGCTCAAGAAGGAGTGTACCCACTATTAGCTGGAATATTTCACATCCTGTGGACAGCAAGGTGTTCCACTGGTTTGAATGGTTTAGATCCAGAACAAATAGAGGAAAGAGGTTGAAGACTCTCCCTAGATGCTGTAGATATTTGGAATACAAGGCTTTGATAGTTCACCTATGTACCTGCAAAAAAAATCAACACGAAACGAATCAAAGCAACTAGAATATGATCTACTAATCTATGCTAGTGACTAAGGAATCTAGCAACATATATATGTGAAATCACAACAACAACATCATATGTGGGACAGAAATAAACTTGCATTAGAAATATGAAGAAGTTTACAACCAAGCCTTAGTGTTGACATGCATCTCCATGAAACCAACTCTTCATCCCCAAAAGCTCCGACTCTATCTCTCTATGCTCTCTCCAAATGATCTTGGGCCAAGAATCAATCCAACAGCATAACAATACCTTCAATGTTCTCTCCTCAACCATGGCTATGAGCTCATATTTATAGGGCTTTAATGGATAGAGATGGTTGAGAAATTAGTGGGTGAGGTGGCCTCTAAGATCCTAGGATGAGGGATCTCAAGCTCAACCAACCCACAACAGTAGGGATAAGGAAGTACACAAGGCTTATCATCTAGAAGCCTTGAGAAACTTCTCTTTTTCCCTTTTTACCTAGGGTACCATGCTTCTCCTTCTATGACAGAGTGGTTCTGGTAATAACCGCCTATGGACCAAGGGAAATGGGCGATGGCACTGCTTGTGGACAACCGATGAAAGGGGATGCGAACACGGGTACCGCTCCTGGATAAAGGGGCATGCGTGGTGCTGGGAATATGTATGATAGATTGATGAAAAACCATTTAGTTTCCACTCTAGAAGCTGGGATTCAGGGCAAGTAGGTATGTCAAATGTCTTATCACATGATGGTGATAGGATTTTGGTATAACAGGATACCCCCCAAAGCATGAGTCTTAGAGTGATACGATAAACAAGAGCTTTGAGAACAAGTCGTCTCCAGGAGATGAAAATGTTGGCTCGATCAGAGTATGTATTCAAGTAGGAATCTGTAGTACATCAGTATGTTGGCTCATAGACACAAGAAAAAACTCATAGTTGTAGACCAATACAAGGTAGATCCATGAGTGGAATAAACAAGCATGGCTACTAGAATACAATGTAGATCCATGTGATAGAGGACTCAAACTTGGGCATAGCTACCAGACATACAACGTATATCTATGTCATGCAGACGAAAATTTGAGCATAGCCATGACCATACAAATGTGGTACCATGCTAGATATACAAAACTCCATCGCAACCTGGGGAAAAAGAAATGAGCGCTTTTAAACAAATGCCCAGGGTCTTCATCTCGTCTTCCATAGAGTACAATTCTATCCATGTGATTACAATGATCTGAAGTCGAACATGGTATAAACCACTTGATTACCGGTCAATGATGTGAACCATTAACAAGTACGAGGGAGATCACCATTAATGTCAATGATTCCCAAGGTACCCCAGTACAATCTACTAAGTGTGAATAGATGCCCTAATGTCGAACACCTAGTCAATTCTATTGATCAAAGGTCAATGATGTGAACCTATGTCGAGAGCAAGAGAATCTGTCATTAAGGAATATAGATCTCAAGGTACTAAATATTGTTTCTAAGACTATTTCCCGGATGATGAGCTGATGTCGACGAGAACAGTCTCGTCGAAGGAGGGCCATGATGAGTCCCACATCGATGACATGAAACTCAGAACATATTTCTGGAATGATGTGAATGTAGTAACCATATGACTGACTCAAAGATACTGACACAAATACTGTGTAGACTACAGAGGTAAAAATTCTTCAGATCCCCTTTGAACATCGGGGAAGAAAATCCCCATCAGGGCAGTGATAGACATGGATCTACGGATTGTCCTGTTCACCATGCAGAGGGTGGTAGGGAGCCAGGGTGTGCATCAGGATTCCAGGGAACATATGTTGTATGCCCTAGAGGCTATGGAACCTACAGTGTTCAACTAGGCGGAAGCATTGCTTCCAATCTTCAAGGATCAACTGACTAAATGTCGGAAAGGAGAGATGAAGTAGTTCATCTTTGGTTCCATCTTAGCTTGCTTATTCTTTGAGCAGATCACACAGATGAGGCCCCAGGTGACTTTTCGGAGTCTGAGAGCACAGGACCCCCATATGCTGAGGAGGGTCCAGGTCATGGCTCGCACAGGAGCGGGTAGGGGCAGAGTGAAGTTCGGTGATTTGTTCTTCAGATGGCTGCAGGATCAAATGGTCATGGTCAAGGACTATGTCTATGTAGGCACAGATTTTATAGGTGATCCTGACCTACCATTCCCACCTGGAGGATAGTGGGGTGACATTGGTAAGAAGCAAGAAACCCTAACAATGGAAAATGTTTTTATGTTTTTTATGTTTTATTTTTTTATGATAAGTGATGAAACCTATTTGTCTTCATGCAGATGTTGGACTAGTGAGGCCTAGAGGAACATCTCCATTATACAGGTGAGCCATAGATCGCTTCGTGCCACAGGGTGATGATATCACCAGGGAGCTGGAGGAGAACCTAGAGAGGTTGACTTTGGACATCCCAGATGCTGATATAGATGACCTCCTGACTAGATATCAAAGATCTACGGTGGGAGTACCAGGCTGATTCAGCAGGCTACTATGTAGGGTGGCTCAAGCAGTGATGTGATATCACGAGCACCATTAGTGGATGAGACATGTATACTGAAAGCTTATAGCTTCAGGATTTTTTGTATGATGATTTTTCCTGAAAGCCTACATGCTTCAGATGAGGTCTCGGGACCTATTTTTGTAAAAAAATTTCGTATATATATATATATACAGATTTTTACACGGTGTTTATATGTCTCAAATGGATAAATACATTTTCTATGAGTTATATGTGTCTTTAAATGTTTATTTACAATATACCATGTTTGATTTAACGTCATGAATGGGAAATATGCCAATCTAGGATGTAATTAGCCAATGAATCAGCAACTACATTATGTTCCCTAGGGATATGCCTATAGGTAATGGGTCCAAATTATATTTCTAACAAACGTACCCTCCGAAAGAGGCAGAGGAGCACCGGGTTGCTAATGGTGAAGACATGGTTTAAATGACAAACCACGAGCTGAGAGTCCATCAAAACTACTAAATCACGGACATCCTTGGAGGCAGCTTCAGTCAGAAGACCGATGACTGCTTCATATTCGGTGATGTTATTAGTAGCGGGACCTAAACAAACCGCTCCTAAACTGACCAAATATTCAGCTGAGGAATAGAAAACCCAAGCAGCTAAGGATAGATTCAAGGTGTGGTGGAAAGCACCATCAGCGAAGCCGTAGAAATCCATCTGCATGACCAAAACATGGTATAAACAGATGCAGACACTAAAACTCAAAACCATCTTGAAAATACTGAAAGCACACTGAAAGTCAATCAATATACATATATACAAGATACCATCCAAGAAAACCTAGGAATAGTACCTTTTCAGGTGCAACCCATTGTGAAGTTTCCCCAAAGGGATTCCATCATAATCAACTAACTCATAGGCTCCTTTATCTAACACCTTGGAAATAATGAAAGGTCCATACCACATGGACTCAAAATTACCCTTCCCTAGCTTGTCATATCTCTGGTCATAAGTCAAAACTAGGTCACCCTCGTTGAAAACACGAGGCTGGACGGATTTATCGTACTGTGCCTTGATGCATTTCTTATGTGCCTCATTATCCAAGGCAACATCTCTACGAGTCTCATCAAGATTATTTAAGTACAAAAATCTCGCTTCCTCTGCGGAAGTGTCTGGGAGAAGTTCGACGGCAAGTTGTAAAGATGGAATTCGACATTGGATCGACAAGACAGCTTCAAGTCCATAGACAAGCTGGAATGGCGTGAAACCAGTAGCTATTTTCATGAAAGTCTGATAATCCCAAAGAGCGAAAAAAAGAATGAGATGCCAATTGGATTTATGATCTCCAACCATCCGACGATGCATAGTTTTCAAAACCTTGTTAATGGCCTCTACCTGACCATTAGCTTGTGGATAATATGGCGTAGTGTTTTCATGGCGAAAACCTAGATTAGCACTCAATTCCTCCATCATTTGATTACGGAAATGAGATCCATGATCAGTGACGATGGACAACGAAACTCCAAATCTAGCTATGATATGATTAAATAAGAAGAGAGCGGCAGTCTTACCATCTTCTGCATATGTAGGCATGGCCTCAGCCCATTTTGTGAAATAATCCACGGCTACAATGATGTAACCATGCCCCCCGGCTGAGGTAGGCTTACAATGCATGAAGTCAATCCCCCATTTGGCAAAAGGGCCAACGCCAATGACGGGGTGAAGCGGAGCAGGATGGGTGCACTTTTTGGGATAAAAATGTTGGCAAGGTGGGCATTTCTTAACAGCCTCATGACAGTCTTTGAAGACATAAGGCTAGAAATAGCCAACACGAAGGATTTTCTGGGCTATAGCCATCCCAGATAAATGATCGCCACATGCTCTATAGTGGCAATCATTTAGCACGTGTTCAACCTCCTCATGAGTGTGGCATCGCCAGAGAATGGAATCAATCCCACGTCTATACAAGGTATCATTTAAGATAAGATAGTACTTTGCATGGTGACGGATGCGACGACGATCATCGGGAGATAGATGCAGCTGAAAATGCTGAGTCTGGAGATAAATCAGCAAATATCCATACCAAGGATCAGTAGTGCTAATTAGGAACATGAATTCATCTGCAAATGAATCGCTGGGCTCAGATTCCGTGGTAGCACAAGAAAGGTCACACATTAGCTCAACAAAAACCAAGGATTTCCTTGATGTAGCCTTCGCAAACTCAAGATCGAACTCCTGAAGGATGATGATCCAACGGAAGTACTTGCCTCCGAGTACCTGACGAGTCAGAATCTAGTACATCAGGTTCTGGTCTGCCAATACGGTGGTGGTGCGAAGCAGAATGTAGTGATGAAATTTTTGCACAACAATGATTATGGCCAAAGCTAGCTTCTCCACATGTGAATAATGCGTTTTAGAATCAATAAGATTCTTACTAGCGTAATAAATCACATGCTCTTGACCGTGGAGATTGTCCTACACTAAAACCATGGCGATGGTAGTAGTGGATGCAGTAATATACAAGAGAAAGTCCTTTGAATAATCTGGGGGGTGTATCACGGGTGAATGAGTCAGAGCGTGCTTAATATTATCAAAGGCGCATTGGGCTTGTTCATCCCAAAAGAATGGAGTGTGCTTCTTGAGGAGACGCATATAACTGTGCGTTTTCTTAGCAAAATTGCATACGAAACGATGGAGAAAGTTTTCTTTCCCTTGCAAACTTTGGAGTTCAAGGATGTTGGTTGGGGCTGGTAGATTAATGATAGCAGCAATCTTCAAAGGATCAATCTGGATGCCATATTTGGATACCACAAAGCCAAGCAGACGTCCTGTCTCAACGCAAAAAAAAAATTATGCGGATTGAGCCATATATTATAATGACGACATCTCAGGAATATGTCTCTAAGATGACCAGGATGGTCCTCCTGTCGCTGTGAATGAGTAGGGAGGTTGTCAAGGTATGGTTCAACAATATGTTTAACATCATGAAATGCATAGGACATCGCATGCTGGAACATGGCTCCAGCATTTTTCAAGCCGAAAGGTAACTTCTTATATGCAAAGGTTCCCCATGGGAAAATGAATGCCGTCTTATGCTGATTGGAGGGCAATATCTCAATCTAATTGTAGCCAGAGAAGCCATCCATGAATGAAAAGATGACACTTCCAGCACAGTTGTTGATAATCTGATCGATATGCGAGGTAGGAAAGTTGTCCTTGGGACAAGCTTTATTTAAATCCATAAAATCGATGCAGACTCTAATGGTGCCCTGATTTTTATTGATAGGGACAACGTTCGATACCCATTCCGTCAGTGGTACAGGATAAATATAACCAGCTTTCAGAAGTTTTTCAATCTCAGCTTTAATAGTTGCGGCCTTCCTAGGATGGACTTGCCTAAGTTTCTTCCTAATAGGTTTAGCCGTGGGATAAGTTTTAATCTCATGGACCACAATGGAAGGGTCAATCCCCACCATCTCTTCATAGGAGCAGGAAAAAATATCACGGAATTCCTTAAAAGTGCCTTATATGCTTTAGATTCATCTGTGGAGTAGTTTTTCCCAACATGAACGTGCTCAATAACATCAGGCTTGGTTGATATGTCAATTGGGTTCATCTGAGTAATGTTGCAAAGGTTTCCTTCAGAATATGTGTCTTGCAACAATATAGGACTTTGTGAAACGTCGAAAATATTAGTAGGAAACAAGGATGAAAAATCATGGCTTCCCAAACTGGTATTGGGGAGGAACATGGATCTATGATGGTGATCCTCCCAAATGGGCTCATCCGTATTCATGATCTCTATAATGGACTTGTTGGAAGGAAAAGTCTCGGAGAGATAATCTAGAATCGGAAGAGAAGGATCTAACGAGTACGGTAAATGGTAAGGATCCGAAGCCACTAAATGAAGGTCATCAGTGTGATCATCGGAACAAGTTTGAATGGTGTCATACATAGCTTCGTGCAGGCTCAACGAGGTGGACTCAACAATATTTTTTCCCTTGGGCTCAAAATCAAATGAGGTGATCATATGTACTGTCGCGGTATCCGTGCTAGGAGGAGTAGACAGAAAAATCCCCATAAGGGATGAATCCTTCAGCATACCTACCCCAATCAACTGGTAAGGAGGAGGGGACTGACCTAACATGGGGATGTTATTAGCCATGGAAGTAGTAACATTCGGTGTACAGAAATCAAGCTGGTCAATTGTAACAATTCTCCCAAGATGCAGGAATTGGACTGTTCGAAATACTGTTGAAGAAACAACAGTCATGGCATAGAACCAATTCCTTCCTAAAAGGAAGTTATAATCCAAAGGGGCATCCACCACTTCTACTTGGATGGAAACGATTTTTCCCCCCAGCTCGACCGCGAGGGCTAATATGAGACCATGGGGTTGGAAACCCCATCCATCAAAGGCTTTAAGGGTCGTCGGTGATGTAAAAATCTTAGGAGAGCCAAGAGCTATCCAACAAGTCAGAGATAACACCGAGGTCGAAGCTCCTTCATCTAGTACTGTTCGAAAGACTTTCTTTCCCACTACTTTCATAATGATCTTAAAAGTGATTTTATACGGTAAGCTAGGTTTATAGTTCTCAACATTGAAGTGAATCAAGTTAGTTTTATCTGGGCCTAAAGCTTCTAAATCTGTCAACAAGTTCTTGCGCTGTGTGGGGCAACTTTGGAGTAATTCTAGGGTAGACATCGCACAAGGTGCCTGAGCGAGATCTTCAACTACATTATAGAATTGAGCAGCTCGGGCATTGGGATCAAAGACAGCCTTTCGAAGAGTACTCTTTGGTGGGTGCAAATCATGTCGAGAGTAGGCTTCTCGATAGATAAGGGAACAATAGAGGAGAATCTTGGAGAACTAGTAGAGGGAGCTTTCCCTGAAGAAGATTGATCTTCTTTCTTATCTATGGGTTTATCATAATTCTGGCTTTGAGTTTGCAGATGGATGGTATCTAAGGAAATCATACAAATTTCCTTCGATGAACTAGAGTTACCCTGGTTAGACATGTGGTCTACCAATTGTTATTGAGAGGGAAAGGGATCCGTAAGTACTGCAGGTGCGGGATTAGACTTCAGAAACTGGGAGATTTCGTCCCGACGGGGACACTCCTTTGAAAAATGGTCACCACCACATAAAAGACAAGGATATTTAGCCTTCCTTTTCCTTTGTCGTTGTAAATATTGGTTGATTGTGGGGTCTCCTGTTGGTTTCTAGGTTTTTTATTTCGATTTTTACCTTTATTTTTATTACGTAAGGTTTGAGTGCTTTGAATAGAATTGACCTCGACAGAAACCTTGGGAGTTGAAGGAGTAGCGGTTTGGGTTTGCTTGGCAGGTTTCACTGTGGATGGGGACTAGATTGAACCAACAATACCATCAACAGGTACTTATGCTAGTGGTTTGCAAGGTTAGTGCTGGCATGAGGAGCTTGAGGAATCAGGTCATAAAGAGTCCCGGACTAGGAATAGACCAAGTCTAGGTACTGATCCTGACTAATAGCCTGCTCTTCGGTAACGGAACCACCCATGGCCACATCTTGGGAAATAGGAGGCAACAAGGACTTAGTGAACCAATCAACTAACAACTGATCCGGAATAGGGGCCATAATAAGCCTTCTCCACCTTGTCCACTCATGAATATGATCAGAAATGTGGGTAGAGGTGTTCTGTCACAGAGAAGTTAAAAGTTCAGTGCCCATTTCATAATGGATAGGGATTTGAAAGTGCGTAAGAAATACGGTTGCCAATGAGCCAAAATCCACAAACGAATGTTGTGGGAGTTCAATGTACCACTTCATAGCCGTACCAGTTAAATTTCGTTGAAAGAGTCGTAACCGAATAGAATCGTCCATGAGGGAGTTTGAGGAACACCACAAATGAAAATTCATAACATGGTTTTGCGGATCTTCACCCTGCTTCCCATCGAATTTTGGAATATTCGATGGTAACTTTACCGGAATGGGAGGCCACGAGGGATTGTGTCGAATGGGATCATTAATCAACTTGGACAAATCAAGCAAGTCCAAAGTTGCTAGGAAAGGTAACTGTCTATTTGGTTGCACATACTGGTAATATTGATATGGCATATAATTACCAGTAGGGACATAGGTAGACTGATAAACAGGTTTCCATGAGGAAGAACCACCAAAGGATCTGCCCATGGGGGGTTGATTTATAGAATTAGGACCGCTAGGACCACCAGCGCCTCCAGGAGGAGGACCATCAGAGCCATCGAGACCACCAGGACCACTGGGACCACCAGGACCACCAGGACCACTAGGAGGTAGACCACCAAACCCTCCGAATCCTCCAGGAGGTGGTAAACCTCCAGAGCCACTGGAACCACTAGGTGGAGGGCCACCAGACCCTCCAGATCCATAAGGAGGAAAGCCACCAGGTCCCCCAGGAACACTAGGACCCCCAATACCATAAGGAGGAAAGTTTCCAGATCCTCCAGGACCATGAGGTCCCCTAGGGGGAGGACCTCCATAAGGTGGTACTCCCGCACCTCCCGCAGTATGTATATGCATCCCTCCCATGGCTGGCATGTAAGACCAATTGGGTTGCCCCCATGGCATAAAAGTGTTACTAGGGTATGGAATTCCAGTATAAGGAATTCCTATAGGATTAGATGGATGATTACCTATAGGTATTTGATAACCATAACCACTAGAAGACTAAATGATAACAGACTGTGCCCCCACGGGCGGACCTGAACTAGATAGGGGATTTACCACATTAGTGTGCATGGGAGGGACAAAAACTATAGATGTTTCTATGTTAGAGGTCTACACTTGACTAGGTACAACTCCGATATCAGATAATGTAGGTCGTGCCTTGGGTTTCCCCCCAACATTAGAAGGTACTGACGAAACAAGAATTGAAGGTTGGACCCCAGATGCAAAAGACCTAGGAGGATTTGGAACAGACTTAACATGAGAGGTGAGAGGGGTGGAAATTTGACTTGGGTTGTGGGTTGTTAATCTACGATCTATAATCGGTTCAATGGGTCTCATAGAATCAGCTAGTGAACGATATCCCACAGGAAGAGATGTGGAATATACTGGTGTAGAGCCTAATAGGTTATCAATCTAATTTTCTACCTGCTGTGCACGGAGAATAGTAGCACGGTATTTCCTGTGTTCTTCTTCATCATCAGGAGAACTTACATGGGTGCCAAATGAGGCAATGGCTTGTCTGATAGGTGTCTCCCAAAAAGGAGCATTAGGACCAAAGTCCATACGGGTTGAATCATCAACATGACCTTCCAAGGGAGAATGGAACGATGAATTTCCTCGAGAAGGTTGTTGGACCAAGGGAGGCGAGTGTGAAAAATATGGTACTCCACTTTCCACCACCACATTATCTCCCACTTGGGAGGTGGTAGCAGCTCCTTGGTCGATAGCTTCCATTGGATTTTCTCCTAAAATAGGAATAAAATCAAGTGGCAAGCCTCGTACTCTTCTGGACTATCTTAACTCAGCCAGTTTGTACAGTTCCTATCTAACCTAGGGTCTGAAAATCTAAAAAAAAACACACCAAAAGACTTCCCTACTCAAACTATAGGTCAAAACAAGCAAACTTAAAATGACAGGAGGAGTTCAAAAGTCGAGTCTCTCACTAGGATTATCAAGAAGGTGCCACTCGCGATATACCTCGAGTGTACATGCGTAGTAATCTCCATGAATGTTGTTTTCGGTGTATGGCTCCAAACAAGATGGCCAAAGGGCTTTTCTCAGACAGATAAGGTACCCTAGTGGGGTCTTTTGATATACTCAAGGTATGTGGGAGCTCGAATTGGTAGTAGTGTTGTCTAATGCATAACCGTACACAAGGGGCCTTCCGATATACAATCGAGTACATGAAGTACCTTTCTATATACCTCAAGGGTACGTGAAAGGCCGTTTGATATACCGATGGTACGTGGAAGAACCGTACAAGTCCCGGAATGTAATGCTGACAAATAATGACATCTCCTACGTTTTACGATGCCCAAACACGTCTCTAACCTATCACTCAAGTTACTATGTAAATTTTAACCTACAACTACCGTTAATTTTAACTTGTACGGTTAGGTGAATGCATGATGTTTTGATAGAAAAGTAAAACCATGCAATATGCTAATGGAAATGTTCACTTTACCGTTCAGTATGCCTACTTACGGGAGGGAAGAGAGTGTTTTTCTTTTTGTTTCAAAACCAAAAACCATTCCAATCAACATTCATGAACATCAAATCAAAGACAAGAAAACACTTTTACAAACCAAATTCTTCTTTTCGAAAGCAAATAAGAAGGGTGAGAATCTCTTTTCCTAAAAGAACAACACCAAGCACACATATATGCCAATGCACTCTAACTTTTCAAATTTCTCAAAAACATAAGGCAATCTAACTTAAAACTACCATTTTTTTATTTTGATCGAGATAGTCCTATATGCATGAGAGATGAAAGATCATAAAGGTCCTGAAAGCTTGTAAAGCCAATCAGAAAACCCAAATCCAATGCTCAAATATGATGTCCTAATCTCAAGCAAAACTTTTCTTTTTTGAAGGAAAGAAAAAGAAGTTTACTATGCAAGCAAGAAATGAAATCTAGAAGATAATCTAGTGTTCTTCTTTCAGTATATGCAATGAAAAGAGACTTCAATGAGCACCCTAACTTTCAGAAAACAAGAAATCCTTCTTTAAGCACAACCAACAAGCAAGAAACGGATGAACAATAAAAAAGACTAAATAAAATTTTGAAATTCCACTCAAATCAATCTTAAACCATCAAAGCATCAAGCCACACACATCAGATTCAATAACACAAGTCTAATAACAGAACTAAAAGCAATCAAAATTCCAAATTTTTACAAAGAAAAATGAGGAAAACGAGTTTTGGACTAATGCCTACCTGGCATCGTGTTTCGTAGGTGTTGACAGAGTGTTTCCAAGATAACACCGCTCCTTGCAAACTAGATACAGGCAGTGGCACTGCTTACTGCTCACTATGTTCAGGCGGTGGCACCGCTCCTCGTACACAGCATGGGCGCAGTTCCATGTTGATGGCCAAAACAAAAAAAAGAACGATGGATCAAGTTAGAAAAGACTAGATCAAGGAAAATACTGTCGAATTGAATGTGGTAACAGAGCATAAAAGACCGAAATGACTCAGATCTGAACAGATCTGGAAATTTCAAACCCAAATAATACAAATCGAAAAGTAGATCTGACTGAAAAGAGTTGAAGAAAATGGAGCTTGGATTCGGACAAGAGTTGCAGACTGAGGAAGATCAGAACAACTGGATACTCTACTCCCCTGCAAATTCACCAAATTTGTTAGCTGGAATATTTCACCTCCTACGAATAGCAAGGTGTTCCAGTAGTCTGAATGGTTCAGATCCAGAACAAATAGAGGACAGAGGTTGAAGACTCTCCCTAGACACTGTAGATATCTGGAATACAAGGCTTTGACAGTTCACCTATGTACTTGCAAAAAATCTCAACACAAAATGAATCAAAGCAACCAAAAAATGATATACTAATCTAATCTAGTGAGTAAGGAATCTAGCAACATATATATGTGAAATCACAACAACAACATCATATGTGGGATAGAAATCAACTTGCATTAGAAATATGAATAAGTTTACAACCAAGCCTTAGTGTTGACATGCATCTCCATGAAACCAGCTCTTCATCCCCAAAAGCTCCGACTCTAGCTCTCTATGCTCTCTCTAAATGATCTTGGGCCAAGAATCAATCCAACAGCATAACAATACCTTCAATGTTCTCTCCTCAACCATGGCTATGAGCTCATATTTATAGGGCTTTAATGGATAGAGATGGTTGAGAAATTAGTGGGTGAGGTGGCCTCTAATATCCTAGGATGAGGGATCTCGAGCTTAACCAACCCACAACAGTAGGGATAAGGTAGTACATGAGGCTTATCATCTAGAAGCCTCAAGAAAATTCTCTTTTTCCCTTTTTACCCAGGGTACCACGCTTCTCCTTCTATGGCAGAGTGGTTCTAGTAATAACCGCCTATGGACCAAGGGCAATGGGTGGTTGCACCACTTGTGGACAACTGATGAAAGGCGGTGCGAGCAGGCGTACCGCTCCTGGATAAAGGGGCATGCGCGGTGCTGGGAATTTGTATGAAAAATTGATGAAAAACCATTTAGTTTCCACTCCATAGGCTGGGATTCAGGGCAAGTAGGTATGTCAAATGTCTTATCACATGATGGTGACAGAATTTTGGTATAACACCCACGAAACAAATAAAGATAAGTATTCAATTGTCATTTCATGATATTGTTTTGTTGTGCATTTGTTTATTTTCAGTTGATGTGTTATGCATGATAGAGTGTTTGCATTAATGACAGTATACTACTAATATGCATGTGATGGGTAAGTAGCTCATGGTGCTATACAAATCTCCATTGCTACTTATCTAGAATGAAACCTTTTTGCTGACATATTGTATTAGTGCACAATCTCAATGATGTCATGGTAGAGATGGAAGGCATCTAGAAAGTTTCTGTGAGATATGGATGAATGTTGTATTGGCTAAAATAGTTGCATGATCATATCTTTATGCATAAGAATTTTCCATTATGAATATGCCTTATGAAATTTTTCTAACCATACAACTAATGCATTTGACTTGAAGGAAATCTCGCATACAATATCCTACAAGAAAAGAAGGATGAGACTTGTTCCAAAGAAAAGGTTACAACAATTCAAGAAATAATCCAAAATGAAGAATAATATGACGAGACTTCAAGAGGCCTCAGACACAGTGCAGTTATGTAACACTGTTGAGCGACATCATTGATGCAGAACCTTCTAGCTATGAAGAAATAGCCAAGAAGAAAGGAAAGGAGTGTACCAGTTCAAGAAGAATGATGTATAGGATGCAATATCTGCAAGTTCCATCATGCAGTAGATGGAAACATCATGGGATACAAGGCAAGATTCTTAGCACGAGGCTTCTCACGGAAAGAAGGAATAGACTACAAAGAGACATTTGTAGCCACTAGAAGTTAAGAAACATGATAGGAAAACTCATGCGTACAAATTAAAGAAGGCCTTGTATGAGCCCAGAAGACACCCATGGGATAACACATACATGAGAAGCTTGAGGATCATCTAGAGTGATGAAGATCTTAACCTTTGCTACAAGGTTGAATATGAAAGCCTATAGAAGATGACAAGCTCATAGATGGGTGTGAGAAGAACTTTTGAAAATGTTCAAGATAGAGGATGTTGGTATCGAGTGACCCTATATGGATACATAGAATATTAGTAGCAGAGGAAGGTACTTGTCACTCCAGTATAGAATGTTTCAATACATAGAGTACGAAAGACAGAGGGAGAATGATGCTCCACTTCAGAGGCAGTGACTGCAGAATATCCTGAGGTTCGACATGGTACGACATGATGGACAACTTACTGATGGCTCTAGGCTTTACTGAGAGTAAAGCGGATTCAAACCTTTACTTCAAGGTTGAAGGCAGAATACCAGTGATGCTCCTATTATATGTCGATGACTTGTTCCTTAAAAAAAAGAGGAACTCATTAAAGTTGCAAGAAGGAGACTTGTTGCTGAGGTCGAGATGAAGGACTCATATATGATGCACTACTTTCTAGGCATGGAGGTGTGGCAGAACGTAGATGGAATCTCCCTGAGACAAGGGAAGGATGCAGCAGAGATCTTGAAGAGGTTCAGGATGATGGATTGCGAGGCCATGACCACACCTATGGCATCGAATGTGAAGCTATTGAGTGATGCTTCATCAGAGACGGTTGATGCTACGATGTATCGTCAGATGATTGGGACATTTATGTACCTAACAAATACGAGACTAGACATTTGCTTTGTTGTGAACATACTGAGCCAGTTCCTGACGGATCCGAGACATGTTCACCTCATTGCTGCAAAGCATATTCTGAGGTACCTGAAGGGTACAGTTGATTATGGGATCAAGTATGAGGTGAATCAAAATATTAACCTGGAAGGTTATGTGGATTTGGATTGGGTAGGCAATGCCATTGATAGGAAGAGCACTTCGGGGTGCTGCTTCAGTATGGGATCAGGTGTGATCTCTTGGTTTAGTAGGAAGGAGTCCTGTGTGGCACTGAGTATAGCCAAAGTAGAGTATATCGCAGCTTGTTCGACTAGTTGTGAGGCAGTGTGGCTGAGGAAGCTACTATATGATTTGCTTGATCTCTAGTTGGAATCTACTTATATATATTGCAACAACCAGATTTGTATGAAGTTGTCGGAGAACCCAGTGTTCCATGATAAGTCGAAGCATATCGAGATCAAATATCACTATATCGAGGATATGGTGCAAAGAGGAGCAATGAAGCTCCAGTATGTTGCGATGGACGAGGATATAGTTGATGTGTTTACCAAGACATTAGCTAGAGTGAAGTTTGAGTACTTCAGGGAGAAGCTGGGTGTTCTCCAGATCGAGTTTCCTTCCAAGGGGAAGTGATGAGTCTGTGTGCCCTTCTGACATGGTGGTAGGATTCATTCCTCCCATGCTCAGATGTAAGTGCAGAGCCCTTATGACATGGTGGTAGCATTGGTTCCTCCCATGGTCAGATGTAAGTGCAGATCATTTCTGACATGGTAGTAGGATTGGTTCCTCCCATGGTCAAATGTAAGTGCTGAGCCTTTCTGACATGGTGGAAGGCTGGGCCTACCATGGTCAAAGGTAAGCATAGAGCCTTTCCTCGGATGGTAGATGGTGTTTCCTACCATGCTGGTGGATGTAAGTGCAGAGCCTTTCCCCGGATGGTATATGGTGTTTCCTACCATGCCGGTGGATGTAAGTGCAGAGCCTTTCCCCGGATGGTATATGGTGTTTCCTACCATGCCGGTGGATGTAAGTGCAGAGCATTTCCCCAGATGGAAGATGGTGTGTCCTACCATGCCGTTAGATGTAAATGTAGAGCCTTTCTCTGGATGGTAGATGGTGTGTCCTACCATGCCGATGGATGTAAGTGCAGAGCCTTTCCCCGGATGGTAGATGGTGTGTCCTACCATGCTGGTGGATGTAAGTGCAGAGCCTTTCCCTAGATGGTAGATGGTGTGTCCTACCATGCTGGTGGATGTAAGTGCAGATCCTTTCGTTGGATAGTAGATGGTGTGTCCCACCATTCTGGTGGATGTAAGTGTTGGGCCTTTCCTCAGATGGTAGATGGTTTTTCCTACCATGCCGATGGATGTAAGTGTTGGGCCTTTCAGACATGGTGACAGGATGGGCCTCCCATGGTCAGATGTGAGTGTTGGGAGTGCCTTTCTGACATGGATGCTAGATGTGTTCCTCCCATGGTTAGATATAAGTGCTGGGCAAGCCTTTCTGACATGGATGTTGGATGTGTTCCTCCCATGGTCAGATATAAGTGCTGAAGAAGATGAAGACCTACATGGAGGCTAGGCCTACAACCAACATGAAAAAAGGGTTAGCTCTATAGAAATTTCTGTGACGAGTAGAATTGAGAGATAACACCATTTGATCAAGATAACAGAAGTAGTGATGATGATGATCCAGTAATGATCCATCTTTGATGATGATCCAATGAAAAAGACTTGTGCTGATGAGTTGTGTTTAGAGAATACCTTCCTAGTTAAGAGGGAGTGTTGATGTATTTGTAACTTTGGAATGTATTCACTTGTATATTTCATATATTGTATTTCATTGGTCCCCGATGTTCCTATCAGGAGAATAATTAATGTAATCAATTCATGTAAAGTCATAGAGGTTAACACTCCTTGTTGATCAGGGGGAAAAGTCCCCGCAGTTGTGGGGCACTAGGGTTATTAGACTCTCCTAGAGAAGTAAGCCCTGGTAAGTAATTGTCAAGTCGAAAACTAGTATAAATAGAGAGTGAGCCTCTCTATTTGATGCACACACTCACTCAACTGTAGCACATGAGTGAGAGAAGAGGAGCTCACACAAGTGAGAGAGAGAACAAATGTCGGAGATCATCTTTGTGTTTTTGTGTTTTACTTTTTCTATTGGTGCTCATTCTATATCTAAGGAAGTTGTGAGGTTTTCTCCTTTATGGTTTCCTCGAGCAAAATTTGTGTGTCTATTGTCTCTTGTGATTGATTGATGTGCATGTTATTCTCTCAGATAAGATCCTAATATCATATTGCTTAAATGATAAAAACTAACATTCCAAAGTACCATTAGGAACAATAACATTACGAGATCCTAAAAATGAAATATGATTACCATTTTTTATAGATACTTTCTATTGTGTGTTCTTTTTAGTGTGGTAATAATTAAACAAAGAAGCTAAACCAATCATGTGATTAGAAGTGCTAGAATCCATTATCCATTCTAGATATACTTGGTTGAACATAATAAGCACACAGGGACACCGACTATTCTTCGAAAAAATTCTTCTTTGCTTTCACAAGTTCACATCTTCGTTTAAAGCAACTCTTTTCATGATGATTGGTTTTTCCACAATACTTACAAGGATTAAACACTTTTTTTTTGTTAGACACCATGTTATAAACATTAGAAGCATCATCAAAAGAACTTGATCCTTGATTTTGTGGTTTAGAATTTTAAAATTCTTATTAGGATTCTTTTTTCTCTATACCATTAGAGATTTATTATTAGACAATTGACCACTAGCAATTAATCTATCTTCTCATTTAATCAAACCTTTATGAAAATAATCAAAAGAAGGTGTGAGAGTACCTTTTGAAATTTTGATGGCCCTATTCCTATTTTGGATGAACATATTAAGGCACGAAGGTAATTTCTGTTCAACAATAATAGGAGGGTTTTCATTCTTCTTGTAATATTTACCGCAAGTATTTGAGTTTTCATTATAAATTTTTATTTCAGTAAGAAATAACTCTATTCTACAAAAACATTTAAGGTCTAACTCATGGATTTTCTTTTCAAGATAGTAAGCAGAAACATCATCACTTTTATCAAATGAAGAAGCTAAAGTTTTCCATACCTCCATAGGACTATCCTTAGCCTCAATGTTTTAAGCTATTTGAAACAGTTTTTCAAATGAATAGTTTTGCTTGATCACATCTCTCTTCCCATATTTCCAACGCTTTTGCATCGATTGGTTTGTCAAGATCACCTTTAGCTAACCTCCATAGGCTCTTAGACTAAGAAAGACAATCATATTTCTCTTCCAAGAGATATAGTTAGATCCAACTAATGCATGAATAGAAACAACCTCTAAAGTCATGGTGATAAAATCCTAAACCCAAAATGCAAAAAATTGAATTATCGCAAAAGGAAGAAAAGTGATTTAAAATTAGAATTTTCTCACCAATGCTAAAAAATTAAAATCACCATAATTGATCAATATTCATCAGAATATTTATTATAACCTGTTTTTAGAACTAGAGTAGATGTTTTGCATCCACCAATGCTGACATAATATAAATATGGGAACTCTGTCAAAACATTTTCACTATGTAGTTCACGTGGCCGCCACAAAAAAACTAGAAAATAGTTGATTTCAAAACAATGATATCTCTACTTTCTAGACTCCAAATGAGATGATTTTCTTCTTGTCGAGTATTTTTGCGAGAAGAACATAGATATGCAATTTCTTTATTCATTACATGCATGGAAAGGTTCATAAATCGATATAAAAGTTGCTTCCCAGTTTTACCTTAAACATTTCTCCACAAGGGTTAGAGTTTGAAAAACAATTTCAAATATGTAGAATAAATCCCAAATATGAAAAATTACCTCTTAGGTATTGTAGATTGGGTTATAAAACTACTAAATATGAAGTGCTTGAGTTAAAGCATGAGACGATGTTTCTTGAAAATAAAAATCTATTATTTTACTGAAGAAGGTAGAGTATAGAAACCTTCTCTAATACCATGTTAGAATATTGAGAATATGAGAAAGTCATATGAAAATAGAAAACATGCATAGCATAAGCTACTCTAGCCTTCTATCTAATCATTTAACAAAGAACGTGAATAAAAATGGGTATAAGAAAATAGACAAGAGCACACCCGACATACATGGTAAAACCCTATATGGAGAAACATACACGAGAAAGGAGAAATATTATTATTACTTAAAATATATCCAACATTACAACTTGAGCTCCACTCCACATATGCTATCCCAGAGTATTACAGAAACATCACAAAGCATTTACAAGATGATTTCACAAAACCTCTCTCTCACCTTTATTATATACCAAGAGGCGTGGAAGAACAACATCCCAACATTACACATGGGATAAATGATTGTCCACATCTTTATACAATGAATGGTAAAAGGAGTATTTTTCTCCATTATAAATGTGGGATAATTAAATATTATAATATTAAGAGTTATTTTGTTTGATTTTTCCTTCCAATTCTAGTTATGACATCTTACGACATCAACTAGACATCATTTGATTTTTCTAACCAATTACTGAAACTCATAACTGGTGAGTGTAATTATAACTAAATAAAACTTATTAAACCTATCAAAATAGAACCAATTGTTTTCTACATTATAAGAATTTATCCATTTTTATACAATATGCTCAATAGATGGACTACTCTTAATTTTACATATTATGCGTTTTGTGCATCCACATACATAACAAGCATCACAAACTTCTACAATTCTAAACATTTTTTAGAACATATCTTCTTCTTTAGCTACTATGTATGCACACACACAAATTAAGGAACTCATCCAAATTTTGGCATGGAATCTAAGGAAACCTATTCAAATTATGGCTTGGAAACCATTACTAATTTTAATATTTGAATGAAAAAATGAAATATAGTATGCAATATGGAATTCTAAATCCTACTATGAAAAATGCAATCAATCTTAGCTAGGAGCATGGACCTACTAACGAAAATGCAAGACATAGACAAAAGGTTATTTAAAGAATAAATAAAACAAAAAATATCAACAATAAAGGAGATTAAGAATAATCTATCTCGTTATTTACCGATAATAGTTTGCAGCTTATAACCACATAAACCAAATGCTCCAAAGGTTTATCCTCGTAAAATTCCACAAATCCACTTTTACAAAACTCAATGTGCAAAATCCAAAGTCCTCCCCCCCTTACTCTCCGGGATTTGATATTCTCTTATACAATTCAAAAATAATTTCCCAAGACTCTTGTGTTCCTTTTTTCGGTAGTTATGGTTATTTAACTTTATATTTCTTTATTTACAAAAGAAATATTCAACTTCCTTGGGTCTTGTCTTCATGATAGGTCACCCATAATTAGTTGAATATTTTGAGATTGAATTCACGCATCTTTTCAGCGTAGTGAGGTCCTCCTGACTTTATGAAATTGATGTCCTGGAAGGTATTGAACTCCATCCTTACTAAATTTTGATACAATCCCCATGGAAATAATCTTACTTTGGATGATGACCTCATCTTCCAAGTCATTCTAGATTTCTTTTGAGCTTCTAGGAGCATCCATGGGATTGAAACTTTGAAAGCATTGCATAGTTGGGATAGTGGTCTGTAGCACTATAAGTCTCAACCTACATTTGTTGAATTTTTTCGTTTCTTCCATTTGCTTCTTATTTATTTTCTTTTAACTCAAATTCCTATTGTGATTTAGAAAATTCCTTTGCTTTTTATTGTGTTTAAAGTTCTTTTTTCCCTTTCTTTGGTATCAACTTCTCATTTTTCCTTGGTAACTTGCACATGCGATCAAGTCTACTCTTATCCAGGGTATTTATCTTTTCCTAGACTCTTTCCTTTTCTCTCTCTACTACTATTTTTGCTAACCTTGTTGTTTCTAATGTTGCTATTTATTTATCTTGTTGTTCATGTTTTTATGCAATAGATGCTTTCATTTTTATTCCCATTTTCATTGCTACTACTTTTAGTGAAATAACTCTTTTGAAGTGCTCTTCTCACTAATGCTCATTCTAGTACGGCCACCTATATTTGCAAGCATAGGAATGCTTGTAAATTTTGTCGATCAAGTCTTATGATTATTTATTCACCAAAGTGTAATGATTCAAGTGCATTTGCTTCTAATTTGGTTTCCTCCTTATTTTCTATATTTTATGCAGCTATAATAATGGGAAAAGGGGGGCAAAGGTACTTCCTATATAGCTATGGAGACTACAATTGCTCCATATACATAACTCTGATATGAAATTTCTTGCAATACCAACTTGTTTGGGAAAAATTTAGGCAAGAGGTGTGGGGCCTTTCTATCCCCAAAGACTTTGATATAGATCATCATTTTAGTTACATATTATTCCCCAAATATTTTGATATAGGTCATCCTTTTAGTTACATACCAGTCACCAATAAGACTAACTCCTTGTATGCATTTCTCTGACATGCACTTAGTAGGTGAAAAAAATATGTATATAGGCTCTAAGAAGTGCTCATAGTTTCTATGGTAATGAACTATGTATTTATTCACCCATGATAGTTGGTAGTATACAAGGATAGGGGGATAATTGATCTTCCAGTTTAAACCCATCCTTAGAAATATGTTAGATGCATAGATTATTTCTAATAGATATGTGGACATGAATAATTATGGGGGAATCCTTGTATATACATGCTTGAGTCTAGATACAACCTATGCAAGAGAGGTTGAAAGAATGGAATCCCAATTCAACACTATATATTATTGTGTCACTTGATGAATCAAGGGGATCCATGCTTCTCTAAACGCAGTCACATCCTCTTTCCTATATAATCTATTGATTAGTGCAGCTATAATATCCCTAGTATTCACCTTAAGTTTAGTTTGATTTCATAAACATTTGTGAGGGGTGTTAATTGTAAATATTATTATTTTTCCACAAACCATCACGCAATATTGAAATAAGTGAAGCCAAGATATCATTAGAGGGAGGTATAAACCTTGGGAAGGGTTAATAAATCTAATATCAAGACAATTACATAAACTCAAAAGTTAAAGGATGGGAGTATGACATTAAAGTATCGCCTAAAAAATTCAAGAAAAGTAAGATGAGGCGTCTCTCCAAAATTTAAGGGAGTGGTACACTAATAATAAAATGTTTATCTTTAACAAGCAAAGATGAGGGAACCTGAGNATAAAATATTTTGAGGGTTCAAGCTCAACCTGGTTTGGAAAAAAAATATTATCTTTGAATGTAGATTGTAGGACCAAGTGTGTTGTTAGGAAATGCATTTTGCCTAAATAAGAATTTTCTAGTGGCTAGTAAAAAGATAGATTTTTTAAATTATCCATAGCAACAATATTTATATTCCTTGCATGTTATGCAAGAAAGAGTTGGTTGTTGTATAAAAGAACCAGTAGGTTCTAACAAGAACGAACCCCATGATACGAGATATTGAGATAATATGGAAAATCTAAGTGACTCACCTTTAATGATATCTTGGCTGGGATCATGGGTGACTAAGGAGAACATAAAGATATTGGCATTCTCAACTAGTCTATGGTTAGGTGGATCAAGGTTTCCCAATTGATTTCTAGAATAACCTACTACATACAATAATAAGATAAGTTTACATGTTAATTTAAAGTCTTTAGTTTGTTAAACAAAAAGTCATAAATGTATTCCTCTAGGATACAATATTTCATTGCCTAAGCTTCAGGGACTTGGCTTGAGATTTGGACAAATGTTATGGGAATTCAAGATTAACTAAATAGTAAGCAATATCTATGTACCAATTATATGCTTCAAAATTTGGATTTACCTTCATTCTATTATTCTGGACATCCTCCAAACTCCTCATCTTTTCTTCCTCTGTGAGTTCAACCCCTAGATTCAAGTTCAATGCCTCACAATTTGCTTCATCCAATAATTTTTCTAACCCCTTGCCCTTTAACATTTTTTTGGGCTTGATCTCCATATCATAATCCCAAATCTTAGAAATCCATTTCCCTCTTCTTTCCTCATTGTCGGTTTGGAATAGAATATCTTTTAATGTCCTTTGTGGAACATATGCAATTATATTAAAATGAAAACAGAATATCCGAAAGATTTTAGGGATTTTACCATGTCATATGCTTGCTTTTCCATCAAATTATATGTCAATTCAACATATTTGAGAGTTTAGTTTAAAAAATGCTATGGGTTGTTCATGACCATCCTAGTTTTTCTTTAGTAAAAAAATTGTGATGGTATGAGTAGAAGCAAAATAAAATATAAGTGATGGCTTGGTATAATCTGGGATGATTAATATAGGAGCTTCTCCAATAGATTTCTATAATTTTTCAAAATCTTCCTTTGATTTTTTATTCCATTTCACCTCATTACCTCTTTTTAGCACATTTGTAATGGATTTAATCAATTCAACTATATTATGAATGAATCTCCTTAGGAATTTTATTATGCCCCTAAATGACTGGACCTCTTTCTTATTTATGGGATTTTACAAATCCTATATGGTTGTCAATCTTTGAGGATTTATTCTTACTCCATCCTTTGAACCAACATGTCCTAGAACCTTACCTTCTTGTAAAGCAAAACTTGATTTCTTGGGGTTTAGATATAAGCCATACCTTCTACACTTGTTGAATGTTTTCTTTAAATGAGACAATAATTTTTCATCGGTTAGAAAATACAGTCATGTCATCAAGGTATATTACTATAAACGTGTCCCTTTCTCCCACAAATGATATGTACATTGTTTGCTGGAATGAGGTTTCTGCATTCATTAACCTGAATGTCATATTGTCATACCTAAAATTTCCACATGGAGTGGTGAAATTTGTTTTTTCTCTATATTTCTTACACATGGCATCTTGGTTGTACCTTGAAAAACCATAAATCATGGAAATCATGTCTGTTTTTACCACCTTCCTCAAAATTTGATCCATCTTTGGCAAAGGATAATTGCCTTTTAATGGGCATTTATTAAGGTTTACGAAATATACACATAAGCTTATTTCTCCACTTTTCTTTCTAGAAGGAACCAGGTTGGCTACCTATTTTGAATATCTTTACAGAAATATTATCTTGGTATTCAATAATTTTGTCACCTTTTTTTCTATAATGGGAAGCATTATAGGCTTTGTTTGTATAAGTTTATTCTTGAAAGGTTTGAATCCAGGCTTAAGAGGAATCTTATGTTCAATTATTGAAGTATCGTAGGTCATAATGTCCTCATACTTCCATGCAAAAACATCCACATGTTGTTTAAACAATTTTACATACCATTGTTTCACCTCAGTAGGTAGAAGCTTGGATAACTTGGTATTATTGGGCTCTTCATAAGTGCCAACATTTATGTCTTCCACATCTTCCTCCTTTGTCTGAATGGTAAGATTAAGAGTGATGCCATTCTTGTCAAAAATCCTTTCCAAGGGCACCAGACCTTTTGTGATTAGCAATCTTATTAAAAAACTTTGAATTCGAATTAGTTTCCTCCTGGAAATTTGATTTTTTTATCTCATTTGGATCTTGATCAATGCAAGTAGTTGAGAACTCATCTACTAGTTCCAAGAATATTTTAATTTGTTGGCCATATTCAAAAAATTTCCAGTGTTTTTTATTATCAGGGACAGAGAGTCTATAAATCATTTCTACTTCATGTTTTAACTTTATTTCGGGAGGAGGAACAAATGTACTTGCTACTACTTCCAGGGAGTCTTCTTTTTTATTCATATTGCTTGGATAGCAGTAATATTAGAAGCATGAAAGAAATTCCCAATCAAATCCCAAAGCTGATTTGTGTAAGCTCTGAGTTTTTTATGTTTTGTTTGATATACATTTATGATTTTTGAAATATCAACCCTAAATCTCTAAAGACATATATCTCTGTAATTCCCATTCTCCTCACAACCTCCTATCCTAATATGAGAGCCTCATATTCTGCAACATTGTTTTTGGTTTCAAATTTTAGTTTAATACAACACCAAGAACTATTCTTTGTTTGGAGAGAAAAGGAATACTCATGCACCAACTTCAGTTTTATTTGAGGATCCATCAAAGTACATCTTCCAAATCTGATTTGATGGCGGGCACTAATTTCTACATCCACCTCTTTAGGAGCTTCTTCTTCATATATGTCACCTAAGGATAGCATACAATTCCCATATCTTCTTCTAAAGCATAGACATGGTAATTTATTGGTTTTATCTGGTCACTAATTACATGAGCATATCTTGTTTTTTTATACAACCTTCTTGTTTCTCCTACAAACAAAGGAACCGTGTCATATTTCATGTACATTTGTATAGTCCCACCCATTTTCTTTGCACAAGTTCTTGAAAGCAACATCCCATATCTTGCAGGCACATCTGCCACTACTACATCCATCAGGATACTTTTTGTAGGTAGTTGTACTAAGGTCACTGGAAAGTCTTTAATTACCCCTGTTCACTTGGCTTGTTTAGAGTCAAAACTAGACAAATAATTATAAGGTTTGGTCACTTCTAATACAATCTATTCCACAATCACTTTTGGCATTAAATTATGAGAGACATCATAGTCCAACATACAATTGTGCAATAAATTTCCATGTAGAGTCAGAGCGATGTATAATGGAGGCGTGTAATCATCTTTTTCATATTCAATTATAGGTCCTACCTCGATGACATGGATTTCATAAGCTAGGTTTAGGTTATCAGACTATGAACTTGGATTATTTAGCTTCAAAACTTTTTCAATTTGTATCTGATAAATAGGATTCTTATCCAACTCTTACATAGGTATGGGAATTTTTATGTTAGATAGCTCATGTTCAAGATCAAAATTAAAGGCTCGTATGACTTCGTTGGTTCTTTCTTTTCAGATTCTACTCTTTTTGGATGGGAAATATCAACTCTCTTAGGTACAAAAAGAGGTGTAAACTTGACTCCTGTGGTTTGAGATGAAACATACTTATCAAAATGGGTTGAGCTATTATATATCTTGATCGGCTTACGACCCTTAGAAACTTTCTTGGGGACAATATTTGGATCCTAATTTGAAGAATAGTTCCTAGGTTTTAAAAGTAATCTCTTGTGAGTTTCCTACTCATTTTGATACACATATTCTTGTAAGGATCTCTTGTATTCATCCCGAATTAGGTGAATTGTATCATTTTCATCACGAATCCATAAAATGTCTTGAAAAGGTTCTATGTATTCTTGATCTAGAGGAACAACTACTAGTTGATTGTTATTGTTATTGTTATTTTCTCTGATAGGGGTTTGTAAAGGAGGATATTCATTTCTCCTTTCTCTATTTAAAATATGTGGATATTCTACATTTATTTGGATTCCTTTGAAAAAAACCCTAAGTATTTATATTTGCATTGTTTCCTTCCACCTCAAGTCTGGTCAGTGTAAATGACAGGCCTCTAAGTATCCTTGACATCTATTCAATTTTTCCATCCTAATTTTCTTTGTTTGTGTTTGAGGTACCAACCTCATATTTAGTCTTCTTCTTGTCAAAATATTGTCTGTATTTCAGCTTACCTGAGGCTGTCATGTTGTCTTCTACATATACATCATCATTCTTCATACTCAATAGAGTTGTAGACCTTCTTTCTCTCAAGATCATGGAAAATTCAAATTCATAAGCCCCTTCATAAGTGAACTTAGCATCTACTTGTGAAGTTTTAATGCATTGAGGGATATTGTTGTAAATCTTGTTAAATCTCTTGTTGAACTCCCCAACAGTTTCCCCATTCTTCTTCCTTAATGCAAAAAATTCTGTGAGTTAATACAAGTAGTCCCTTTTTTCCCCCCATTGCCTCATAAAATCAAGTTCTAAGGCAGTCCAAAAGTTTAAATAATTATCAAGTAAAGCTATGAACGACATCCTCACCTCACCTTCTAATATTTGGAAATACAACCTCATGAATACATCATCTTCTTCTATGTAAGGATTATCTATGAAATATTAGAACATAGACATATGTTCTTCAACTATTGTTTCTTTCCCTCCATCATATTTTGGCAATATATTTAAGTAGCTATCAGGTATGCCATGGATATTGTTTGTAAAATTTAAAGGGCCATACTTTCCAGCTACCCAGGGATTCATACGTGGGGGTGGAGGTGGACCTCCTCCTCCTCTTTTAGCCATATTTAAATGTTGTAGGATTGTATGATGAGATTAAGGTGTAATAGGATTTCTTTGAGCCTAGTTCAGGCGAATCAGTTGTAGAAGGAAATAAATAAGAAAAAGTAGGCTCTAAAATTAGATTTAAAGGAGTTCTAGGAGTAGGTATAGGATTTTCTTGATTATTTAATTCTTCAAAACTTTCTTGATTTATGGAAAAAATGGATCAGGATGAGGATTTATTTGAGGAATACCTTTCTCCTGAGATATTTGAGTTGTACGAAGATTTATCCAATTATTTCTCGAGTCTGGAAGGTTCCAGAATTAATTTAACTGTGAATTATTTATGATATGTTTGCTACTAGAAGCTAGTTTGACACAATGGAATCGCTAGGTGAAACAACTTCGACTGAGCTCGTTTGATCTATTTTCACCATGGAAGAATCATATCTTCGACAGTGTCAAAAAATTTCTTCAATTCCATTCCTCAACAATAGTTCCATTTTTCATGTTAGTCCTAGAGATATCCTAGGTCAAAAATAGCATATGTTAGGGCATGATGAAACTCAAATTTTAAGGATATTAGAGCTAAATCTAGGGTAAATTTTATATGAGTTATTATTTGTGATCCTTGTTATAAACAAAATGTATTCTAAACAATTTGAAGGTGTACATGATTAAATAGGTATTTAACACAGTGTGACACAACTTTTGAAAGAAAATGTAGGTGAATTTTAATAGATGGAAGTAAAAATAAGTTAAGGAAGCGCTTGCAGGAGGAATATCTTAAACTCAAAATGAAGAATGAACTATTGAGCTTTAATTCAAAGAATTCAATAGTTCTTTGGCAAAATGAAAAATAGTTCATGAATTTCTCCTTGGGTTCTTAGGTAGAAAAACAATTATGAAAACAATAATAGCATAAGACTTCAAATATCACTATATCTCTTTATGCTTCAAATCTAATACAGAGGTAAAACAAATATTTTAAATATATAATATTAATTCCAACATTCATCAACACAAAGCATCACCGATATTGTATGGAGATGAATCTCCTAATTAATCTTTATTTATCATCTCATGAAGAGATTACATAGATGTGAAAACATGATAACAATGGAAAAAATATAGAGGAAAACATCTATGTAGCACTCTATCAAGTAAGGATATTGTTGTACAAAATAGCTCATTGACTAAAGAATCAGATAGAGCACATGTACACTTAATTCCAACCATTTACAAATGAATTTGAGTTACAATTTATATACATTTTGGGGTAACATAATTCAATTTGACTCCAATAGATTGGTAACGATATTTTGACTCATGACTTTTAACACCTTTGCCTTTTATTTTTTGTTCATGGATACACCTTTCTTCTTTCCTTTGTCTACTGAATTTTGCCCTCTCATGTGGACTTGAGCTTGCATTACTGTATAACTTGGAGGGATTCTATCTTGGATCATCCTATGCATCATTTTTATATTTTCCTAACCTCCATGTGGCATAAAAGATAATGGAGTTGGTTGACTTGCGAATTTTTGGGGTATCTAAGGAATTTTTTGTCTTCCAGTATATTGTGTTGTGCCTGTCGTTTCGACTTGTGTTTGTGCTTTAGGTGGAAATAATACTTTATGGTAGTTATCCACATATTTCCACTCCTTCCCCATGAGTATACAATGATATTTCATAATTTCCAATGCTATCTCTGCTTTAGTATACCTTGTATAAGACAATGGCCATAGCTCCTTAAGTATAGACTATTTCCTCTCCAACTGTTCTATTTCATTATCTTTTGTAGATATCAAATCCCTAATATGGGATCCATTTGAGGGATTTGATCTCAGAGATATGATTTTATCTTCTACCTCCTTAATTTTGACTTATGTGGCTTTGGTATTCCACTTTTCAACCTTCCACAGTTCTTCTACTTTGTTTAGTGCCTCTCTTACCTTTATTTCTAATTTAGATGATGCTACTACCTCAGAACAAATCATATCACTGGCTTGCTTGAAAAAATATGCTTTATCTAGCTTCCCAAACTCTTTCCAGTCTATAGAATGTTCTATTGCTTTCCACTCACTCATGTTTGAAGGTTTAGGCACTTTTGCCTCTAAAACAGAGGACCTAATGGTATCTTTGTTGGTGTCTGACACTGTCATGAGCCTTTTATCTAATAATGAATCTTGATGTCTTATTGTTAATCCCTTAATGATGACACATGACACCATATAGTGTGGCACATTACCCCATATATTGTGGTGCATTACATAGTATTTAAGTAGGATTGGGTCTATTAGTGGGTTTATTAGTTGTTATTGTACGCCTCTATCTCCTATATATAGGAAGGAGACATTCTCATTTTAGTCATCATATCATCTTGTCTTGTCTTGTGTACTCGGTATTGGGTAGGGAGGTTCCTCCCTCGAAGAGGATTGATATTTATCTCTGCTATTCATTTTTAGGCATGAACTACTCTCTTATTTTCTATTTATACTCTTTTTATGCTATATCTAGGAATTGGTTGCATAACATTTGGTATCAGAGCTCTTTCCTCGGGACTGGCTTACGTAAAACGAGTCATATTGTAACTTTTTCTATAACTTGTGTTCTACAAGGAATCAGAGATTGAGGTTAAAAACACACTTCCCAAACATGCCTAAATCTCTCCTGTAAAATATTTAGATCCTGATACATTATAGTTTCAGAGATAATTGTGGAGGAATATAGGGGTTTTTACTAGTCCTGCAGCTAGTCTAAGTTCTTGGGAAAAGTGTTATATATGAGGAATACAAGATCCAAATGGAGTGATACTAGTTGTATCTAAAAGAATAAATACCATGGTATCTGTGGTATAATTTTCCAGTTATAGAAACAAAACAGTGGACACATGACATACAATACAAGTTTGCTCTTCTGGATAGGACAAAAATAAGAAGCTTTGGTATATTTGCAATAATTTTTTGTTGGCTCATCCAAATTAGGTCAGAACTGTGGCATTGGAAAGAGGACAGATCAAGGTACTACAAGCCAAATTTTTAGACTCATAGGAGTCATAATTCAAATTTTACCTCAGTTACAATTCGGCCCTAAAACAGTCTCCCAATCAGGGATTGAAAAAGGTACGCCATTTTGCATTTGAATAGATTTTAGTAGAAGAATATATTTGTGGTAAAACCTAGGGTGTGATATTGTTAAAAATTCCACATAAAGGAAGTGTAAAGAATCATACTCCACTCAAAACCCCTAAGGATTCATCCCCGACATATGAGGAAATCGAAGACATTTCTTTTAAAGTCTCCAAGTTGGAAGATATGATTAAAGGAAATGTGAAAATTGATGACTTTGCTAAATTGGAAAAGAAGATGGCTACTAAAGAGGATCTCAAAGGGATTCCTAGTAAAGAATATCTCAAAGGGATGGATAGTAAAGAAGATATCCAATACTTTAAGGATTTTATCAAGGATATCAAACATAACTGTATTCCTCACTTATCTACTTAAGAAGAGGATAAGGAGGAACAAGATAACTTATTCCAGTCACGTCTGGAGAAAATTGAAAAAAAAATGGAGAGTAGGAATTTAGAGTCCTCAAAATTTGATGATTCACTACAACATCATAGGTTCAATTCAGGTCAGTGAAACAACTTTATCCCCAAGATTGACATGCGAAGGTTTGATGGAAAGGATCCAATCACGTGGATTTTTCAGATGGAGCAATTCTTTGATCTACACCAGGTGCCCACTATGCAAAAGGAAACTATTGCATCCTTGTATTTAGAACCTGATTAGTTTGTATGGTACAAATGGATTTGTGACCGTAAAAAGGAGTCTATTATCTCTTGGTATATATTCACCGAAGAATTGATCACACATTATGGGGATATAAATAGCAACACCTTCTTCAGTCAATTGGTAAATCTCAAGCAAAAAGGTTCAGTTACAGATCACATCAAGAAATTTCAGCTGCTAAGTCTCAGAGTGAAGAATATTTTAGAAGATAATTTGTTAGATCTCTTTATTGGAACCTTGAAAGATAACATTCAACATGAGGTGCGTCTCTTTGAACCATCATCGCTAGAGAAGGATTTCATGATGGAAAGGAAGGTTGAAAATAAAAATATGGCAATGACTACTAGAAAGGCATTCTCCAACACATATAGAGAAAATAATGTTCCTTCTTCTAAACCACCACAAAGGTTGACACCCCAACAACTAGATGAAAGAAGAGAAAAATGATTATGCTTTAATTGTGACTGCAAGTATAGTAAGGGACATAAGTGCAATGAGAAGAAATTATTCTACATAGATTGTGAAGAGGAAGAACCAAAAGAAGAGGAAGCATCTCAAGAAGAGGCAACTTCAGAAGAAACAGAAGAGACTACTTCAGAAGAAATTAATCCCACCATATCTTGTCATGCATTGGATGGAATTAGCACTCCTCAAACTCTCAAGATAGAAGGATACATAAAAAAAAAAAGAAATAGTGTTGATTGATTCTGGTAGTACTCATAATTTCATTCACTGTAAATTAGCCAAAGTTCTTAATTGCTTTGTTTATCCAGTACCATAATTTCAAGTAATGATTGCAGATGGAGGAACTATAAATTGCTCAAGGAAATGCCATAATATCAATCTAGAAATGGGGGAATATGTATTTAATAGTCCAATTATTGCTATCCCAATGGGTGGTGCTGATGTTTTCTTGGGTTTCCAATGGTTACAATCATTGGAACAATGGTTTTTAATTTTCAAAAACTTTTCATGAAATTTTCATGGGAAGGTAAAGAATATGAGTTAAATGGTATCATAGGAAAACCAAGCAAGGAGATAAGCTCTCATGGTATGAAAAACTTGTTAAAAAAGGGACCTCAAGGTATAGTTGTACAATTATTCTCATTAGATGTTCAAACCTCAAAATTCCCTATCTCCCTAGATCTCCAAAGGGTCATTAATAAGAATTCCAAGGTATTTGAAGATATTACCAAAGGTGTTCCACCTATTCGTGACTTTGATCATGTTATCCACTTAATTCTAGACATTGTTCCTCCTAACATCAGGCCTTACTAATATCCCTATAGCCAAAAGAGTGAAATTGAGCATATGGTGGATGAAATGTCAAACGCTGGCATAATTAGGCCTAGCCAAAGAGTCTCAATCTACACCAGTGGTAATGGTATGCAAGACATATGGATCATGGCGTATGTGTACTAATTATAGAGAGCTAAACAAGATCAACATTAAATATAATTTTCCCATTCCTATCATTGATGAATTGTTAGACGAATTACATGGAGCAATTATCTTCACAAAGTTGGATCTTTGTTCCGGGTATCATCAGATTTGAATGAACGATGAAGACATCCCCAAAACAACATTCAGAAATCATGAAGTTCACTATGAATTTTTGGCCATGCCATTTGGTCTAACAAATGCACCTTCCATATTTCAAGGTTTCATGAATTCTATTTTCAAGCCTTTCCTTAGAAAATTTGTTTTGGTATTCTTTGATGATATACTAATCTATAGCAAGTCTTGGGAAGAACATGTCATCATGTTGACAGGGTACTACAACTACTAAAGAATAAAGAACTATATGAAAAACCCTCAAATTGTTTTCTTTGGGATAAAGGAGGTAGAGTATTTGGGTCATATTGTATCTCATGAAGGTGTCAAGGTAGACACTAAAAAAATTAAATCCATGATGGACTAGCCGATTCCCAAAAACTTGAAGAATCTTCAAGGATTCTTAGGTCTGACAAGGTACTACCGCAAGTATGTTCATAACTATGGAATAATAGCAGCTCCTATAACATTGTTACTGAATAAATATGCATTTTCTTAGACTCCAGAGGCAACTCAAGCCTTTCAACAACTCAAAGAGGCCATGTGTAAAGCTCATGTTTTGGCAACACCAGACTTCACAAAAACCTTTATTGTGGAATGTGATGCTTCAGGAAATGGAATTGGAGTTGTACTAATGCAAGAACGAAACCCTATTTCCTTCATAAGTCATCCAATCAAGGGAAAGAACTTAAAAAGGCCCATTTATGAGAAGGAAATGTTGGCAATACTACATGCCTTGAAGCAATTGAGGCCCTACCTTATAGGGAGACATTTCAAGGTTAAAAATGATCAGGATAGCCTTAAATACTTCTTGGAACAAATGCTATATTCAGAAGAGCAAAAAAAATGGGTAACAAAGATGTTGGGATATGACTTCGAAATTATCTACACTAAGGGGAAGCATAATGTTGTCACAGATGCACTCTCTAAGAAAAATGAGGATGTGGAAGAATTACTCTATGCTATTTCAATCATCCAACCAGATTGGATAGCCAAAGAAATGGACAAATGGAAAAATGATGAAAAAATATGGGCATTTATTCAAAAGTTGCAGCAGGATCCCAGTGCCTCTAATACATTTAGGTGGAAAGATGACTTGCTATGGTACAAGGATTGCTTCTATCTTGGTAAGAGTTCCCAGCTCAAGAAAAAGGTACTTTCTGAATTCCACTCTTCATTGATAGGAGGGCACTCGGGTTTTGTAAAAACCTACCACAGGGTAAAAAAATATTTTTTTGGGATGGTCTTAAAAATGACATTCAAAAATTTGTGGCAGAATGTTTGGTTTCCAACAAAATAAAGTGGAAACAATTAAGACCCATGGTGATCTCCTACAACCACTTTCCACTCCAAGCCAAAGGTGGACAGAGGTCTCGATGGATTTTATCACAGGTTTACCAAATTCAGAAGGAAAGAGTGTCATCATGGTGGTTGTTGATAGAATTACTAAATATACACACTTCTATGCACTATCTCACCCATTCAAAGAAATCACGGTCACAAATTATTTTATGGAGACAGTAGAGAAACTATATGGTACTCCAAAATGATAGTAAGTGACAGGGATCCAATTTTCACTGGAAATTTTTGGACCGAATTATTTTCTTGTTTGGGTATGCAATTGGCTCATAGCTCATCTTATCACCCTCAATCTGATGGAAAAACATAGATAGTAAACAAATGTTTGGAAGGGTATCTTCGATGTTTTGCAACTGATAAACACACATAATGGGTCAAGTGGTTACCCTTGACAGAATGGTGGTATAATACTTCCTTCCATACATCATCAAAAATGACCCCATTTATGAAACTATATGGCTACCATCCACCATCCATCACATATTCACTAAGAGACTCTAAGGTTCAAGCAGTGGAATACCACATGGAGAATCAACAACAAGTTCTTCAAGTCCTAAAGGACAACCTGAATCTAGCACGTCGAATGAAACAACAAGCAGATCAACACCATAGTGAACGGAGCTTTAATGTTGGGGATTGGGTGTTTTTAATACTACAACCATACAAATAGATGTCCCTGAAGAACACCAAGAAGGATAATAAATTATCACCTAAATACTACGATCCCTACAAGGTGTTACAAAAGATTGGTAGTATGGCCTACAAATTGGAACTGCCTGCATCTTCATGAGTCCATCCAGTTTTCCATGTTTCCTTTTTAAAGAAGGTAATCGGTGACAAACTACAAGTTCAAACGATGTTACCAGAACTTGATGAGGAAGGAAAAATCATCTTGGAGCCTGAATAAATTACTGAAATACAAACGTGACAGCTTCGAAATTGATCAATTTCAGAGTATCTCATTAAATGGAAGAACTTACCCAGAGAAGATTCAACATGGGAAGATGAGTCCTTTATAAAACAACATCCAACACTACTTCAACATTGAGGACAACACTTTTTGAAGGGGAGGGGCATGTTAAGCCTTTAATGATGACACATTACAACATATAGTGTGGCACATTACCCCCTATATTGTGGTGCATTACATATTATTTATGTAGGCTTGGGTCTATTAGTGGGTTTATTAGTTGTTATTTTACACCTTTATCTCCTATATATAGGAAGGAAATATTCTCATTTTAGTCATCATATCATCTTATTTTGTCTTGTGTACTCAATACATTGTGTAAGGAGGTTCCTCCCTCAAAGAGGATTGATATTTATCTTTGCTACTCATTTTTTAGGCACGGATTACTCTCTTATTTTTTATTTCTGCTCTTTTTATGCTATATATGGGACTTGGTTGCATAACACCGATTTTTGGTACTTGGTTTATGCCCTTGTTTGACATAAATTCTTTAGTCTGTGCAGACAACAAACTATTTCCCTAGTCCAAATGGTATGGATCTAGAACAAAGGAATCACATTAGTGTATCCTCACCCTAGACTATTAAAGTACTTGAATGCCAAGATTTCTTACCTTGTAACAAAAGTGACCATTGTCTTCTAAAGTACTTTATGATCAGTTGTACCTGCAAAAGAATGATCAAGTCAAGACACAAAATGTGAAATAAACAAGATAATTTAACAAGCTATGCGAATGATCAAGGAGGAAAGCAATGAATAACTCACATTAACAAAAATTATTCATGGGAAAGGGAAACACATTTGTATTAATAAAAAAGGAGAAGAAAACTACGACCAAGACTTGATGTCAAGAAGACTTCCCTATGAACAACTTGTCTATATGCCTCACCTAGCTCCAATGCATCACTAGATTCTATCACTGTTTGGCCAACATTTGGGTACTCTCTTCTTCCTCCCTTAACCATGAGGGGTAAGGGTGTATTTAAAGGACAAAATGGATAATATGGTTGAATATTTTAGAGATAAGTTCAAGGGATCATTCCATGGATAGGGGAATTCGATTCCCATATGTCCATATTCTTAGGGATGAGGCTCCATGAGGGTTTCTTCGAGAAAATTTTCGAGATATTCTATTTTTTGACTTTTTGGGTGGAGTAACGCACTTTGTATAAGGGCAAGAGGAATGGTTGAGGGTTTCCGTATTATCATGTAAAATGGCACTTCTCCGTCTGAGTACTAACACCCAATGTGTCAACACACAAAAGGACAAACTGGATCGAAGTAACCAAAACACTATAGATGGGCATGACCTTTGATACATCATCACCTTACCAGCTGAATATAATTTTTTTTGGACATTAGTGTTGAATACGTGACTATTTGCATAACAACCCACGTATCATACGCAAGTATGTGCATTGCAACTCGCATATATATCATTAGGGCTTGTACTCGCAAGTTTCCTTAAAGCAAGTCGTGTCATACGCTACTTGCCAGTATCAATAGTCACGTATGCCTTAATTCAGACTTAAAAAATATATACATGATTAGTCGAGGACAGTTGGGCCCTTAATCATAACTATCCCAACACTCCCAACCATCTCAACCTTCATAACCTCTCTATTTCCTCATGTATAAATAGAGGATAGGGGTTGAGGCTAATCAATCATACTTAGTGGAGAAAAGTTATGCTGGTGGTTTTCCTTTAGATATTTTGGAGCAACAGAACTCAGTGTCCTTGGTTTGCGGAGGAGTGCTTGTCTCAGATGTTGGGTTGTAATCTCACCACACTTGTTTATCAATAAAAAACGTTATTCTTCCAATATTGTGTCTTTGCACTCTTATATATTGTGATTTCTGAATTATCTTATTGTTTCATTATGAATATGTTATTTCATTAACCATTGACATAATATATAAGATATTGTAGGAAGATCTTATTCATTGCAGGTGATTAGATATACTCTGGAAGTTGTGGAAACAACTTGAAGAGAAGAAGAAAAGTTAGGATCGACCGTCATAAATAAGGTATGCCCAGTTTTCATCCTATTTCTATTTCAATTTCTGAAATGGATGATTGTGTGCAAGTTAAATTAGTAAGTTGGTAACCCCATAGACCCTAGGTTATAAGGGTGTGTTTTCTCGAACAACAGAAATAACGACTTCGCTGGGGAGTCCAACCTGTTGTGGGTCTTCTTTGTAGGCTTCCTCATCAGTTTTTTGCTCTGTCTGATTATGTTTGTGACTTTTTTTTATATTACCTTTGATTTTTAGTTTTGCATGTTTAGATTTTGTTTGTTAGTTGTTTTTATTTTTGAGAATTTTTTACAGTATACCCGAGTTTCTTCGGTGACATTCGTGTCTTCCACTTTGTATACGCGGGTTTCCTTCTGGACACTCAAGTATCATACGCAGGTTTCCTTTATAACAGTCATGTATTCTTGTAGGTGTATGTGAGTCTATAGGGTCCTTTCTTGTCCCTTTTTTATGATCTCTCAGATACTTGTGAAGGTTCTTTTTTGACATGATATTGTGGTCTTAGGTCTGTGCATTTCACAATTTACTTGATTAGTGAAGTCCTTGAGTGTTTTTGTGTTTGACTTTCTTCATTCATGAATGTGTTAGGTACTCCTACTTGGATTTTTGGGTTTGAGTTCTTGTTTTTTAGGTCATTGATTAGTCCTTCGAAACATTGTATACTTTGTACTGTTGTTAGTGGTCCAAGTTAGTCATTATTTTCATTTTGGATCAATTAGTCTTTGATTGGATAGTTCTACCAGGTCTAGGTTTTGTTCCATTTCTTCTTGTTTGGGTGAAGTGTGTTACTATAGGGTCTGTTTGCATCATTTACTGTTATATGCTTAGATTGTTCAAACTCACTCAATTTGCATTTACTTGCATTATACTTTTTGAAATTTTTTGAAAAGAAAAGACAAAAGTTTTTTTGCACTTTTTGCACTAGATTTCATTTAGTTGTTTCTTTTCGTTATTTTTCAAGAAAAATAAAAAAAATTTAAGTCTTCTAGTTTCTCTTTTTATTTTGAAAAAAGTTCATTGGCTTTAATTTTACAAGAAAAAGAAAAGAAAAATTGGCATAGTAGTTGCAATTTGCTTTGAAATTGTTTTTTACATCATTTTTGCTTTCTTTCTATTGAGTCTATAACATCATACAGTCTCATCCTGCTACCTTTGACTAATACAGCCTATTCAAAAGAACAATTAATTAAAATTTTACTAGTAAGTTTGTTTTTTCTAGGCTGATACATCAACTAGTTCAGGATAGGCTTGTGGCTAGGGAGTTTTAAATTTCCATAAGCATTTGATTTCAAACGTAGTAGTCCTTTCACTAAGTAAATCTTCTTCTACATGAGACCATATGGAAAGCTCCTCTCATACATGAGTTAAGCAGGAGGCCGCATAAGGACCTGGTTGAGGAGATAACCCTCTGATTCCTTATTCGATCGTATATCCGGATTTTTATGCATTTGGGGATCTTGTCAATACCACCTCTTGGGCCCCATGTGGTGTCGGTGTTGATAGGGTTTCGAGATTTTCTACCCCGCCCGTGCATAAGGATCAGGCTTGCAACTGGTCCGCCGGAATTTTGGTGTAGTTGTGGTAGCCTTTAGTTTCTTGACACTAGGGATCATACACATGTGTTATTGGAAGGCTATTTCTGATACACCTTGGATGGACTTGGAAGGTAACCTTGATAGACATTTTGGGAGGGTGGTTGGGTAATTCCAATGCTTGTTCCCAAGAACATCTTCATGGGACACCAAGTAACCATCTATCAGTCTTCACTGGTTGGACCTAGGCCCTAATCATCCTAGGATTTCCTCTAGAAGGAATATCTTATATTTGATGTGTATGTGTGACTTTAGGACATTTTTAGTGAGTGTTGTTTCAAGGTTTTTCTATGTTTAGTTGGCCTTTAGGTGTGTGTGAGTCAATTTTTTAGCTGTGGAGGACCAACCTCTCCGTAGGTCAAGAAGGTTGCAAAACCTTCCTCCATCTGATACAATAGAGCCTCCACTGCCCCCTCAAAGGTGGAGACTAGATATTGATGATTCTTTTGAACAAGTAGGAGTTAGTGATGTTCTAGGTGAACCAGAACTTAGAAATAACCAGGAATACACAACTCCAGTAGAGATTGAAGACTTGCAAGATGACGAGTTTGCAAGAAATTTTAACCCACCTCTAACTGACTTAAACAATCATGTGATCATCCAGGTTCTTCCCTTTAGTTCACCTGTTATTGGTGTTCCTGTGAGCGGAGTTATGTCTAGCTATGGAGAGGGTATTTCTACCCCAAATTCAGTCATTTTGGCTGGTGGAATCCCACCTCCCTGAGTTGGTACTTTAAGACCAAGTGCATCTACTGCACCCTTGTCACCAAGTAGTCAGGTGGTCCAACCACCGGCTCCCTCTAATGTAATAGATTCGTCTAGTGGGGTAGTCACTGGGATCCCCAATGCACCTTTTTCTTCCCCCTCCTTCATGCATACTGCTCAGAATGGTCCAAGTGGATCCTCCTTCTTCGTCCAAGGTTTCCCGTGGAATTAGGGGCACATTCCCCCATCTACTCCTTATGTAGGTTCTACACCTACATATGTGGGCATGCAATTTGGAAACACAAATTCTTTTGGACAAGGTTTTCAGACACTGGTTTCGACCCCTTTCATGAGCTCTCCCTTTTCACTTTTCAATGGAGGGATACCTGCTCCTGTCTTTCAAACTCCAGTTTCATTTGGAGTGCCACAAACCACTTATAGTGCACCACACACAAGTAATCCATTGGCTTTCTGGTGGAATACTTTTCAAAGTAGTCCAACTACTTCACAACTGGCGGCTGGGGGAAACCCCACCTTTTCATTTGGGAACCAGGGGGTAGGTCCTTCTACATCATAGACTCATGCTTTTCAAGCTCTGGTTAGGCCTAAGCTTCCTTTCCTGGCAACTTTAAACTTTCTAGACTTGTCAAAGTTGATGAATGACCCAGTGTGGCATAGTGCAACATGGACACCTGTTCCTATTAAGTTACCTTCAGACATTCCTAAGTTTGAAGGAAAATATGGCGAATATCTAGGTGCCCATATAACCAATTTTCACCTATGGTTCTCTTCAAACTCATTGAACGATGACTCCTTCGATTGAGACTTTTCTAGAGGATCTTGACTCATGTTGCAACAAAATGATACATTGAACTTCCCTCTGTTGGATATGACAATTTTTTGGATCTAGCAACTGTGTTCCTCAATCAATTCTAGATTCATGTCTGGTATCATGCTGACACATATTTTTTGTCGACTTTTCAGCAAAACAAAGCCACGCATATCTCAGATCACATCAAAGAATGGCAAAGACGGAAGAGGCTTATCAAAGCCACCATACCTCCTGAGTTCTTATTAGAGTGTTTCCTAAAATATTTATTGCATTATATATATAAGGACGTGTCCACTTTGGGGGTGACCATAGAAGAAGAGGCTATCCTCAGGGCCCAACAGTTAGATTTGATTTATGCTCAGTCTGGGATCTTGTATGAAATCATACATGAGGCATCGATGTATACCAATAATGTAGATAAACTAAAGCATTGACCCCATGTCGATGGTGTGGTTAATTCATTTAATTCTCCCACTGTAGATTCATTGGCTAAGAAACTCCATATGTTGTCAGTGAAGCAATCTGCAGCAAAGGTTGCCACCCCCTTATCTCAAACTACAATGTTTTTTTCACAGTATTCTCAGAAGTGTAAACAGTAGCCTGGTGGGAAAAAGAAGAAAGGGAAGAAGGGAGAGGGTAATCAAAACAAGTAGAAACCCATGAACAATGCTGATAGGGGTAAGAAATATAAGAAAAAGGTGAATTTTCCTTGTAATTTGTTCTAGGGAGATCACCTTACTCATCAATTCCCTCTTATGGATCAAGCTAAGAAGTTGTTGAAGAATCAACAACCAGCTATCCTAAAGGATCCATTTCCATAAGGACAAAACACAACTTCTGTTTCTAATGTAGTCAAGGGAAATTATTGCTCCTCCTAATCAAAACTATATCAATATGGTACGATCTAGTACCTTACTCCAGACAAGAAACAAGAATTATGACTTGGAGGCTTCAGAGAAGGGTAAGTCCACTGTTGAAAATTCTGACCCTCTCACTATCAAGAAACCTATTCATCCAATTCCTAAGATACCGAAAGGCGTCTTTAAAAAAGCGTTTCACAATCCTAACTCTAGGGATGCTTCTAACTACTTCATGGTTGAATATTTGGCTCAAAATCCTTGTGCAATGTCATCATTGGAAGTGTTACAGAGTTGTCCTGCTCAGTGGGATACCCTCTTAGCAGCTTTAGGCAGCATGGATTCATTGAGATTGCTAGCGAAGTTCAATCTTTCAAATGTTAAGGTTCGCGTGATGTATCATGTGGCTTTATCGATAGAAGTTGTTCATGGCAGAAAAACCATAAGACGTATAGTTGTTGACGAAGGTTCTTCCAGGTGTGTAATGTTAATGTCTTGCTGGAAGGATTTAGGTTCCCTGGAGCTAGTTCCATCAAACACTTTACTTACTACTTTTGACGGAAGGCCTTTCCATCCACATGGTATCCTATCGGCTTTTGAGATTAAGTTGGAAGGGAAAGAAGTGGTTGTTGAAGTAGAAGCGATTGATGCTCCTTTGGATTAGAACTTGATTTTAGGGAGAAGTTGTACTTACGCCATTTGTGTGATCTCCTCGATCATTCTTCGAGTGGTATTGTTTCCACACGAAGGGGAGTTGGTTACTGTTGACCAACTTAGTTTCACTCAGAAGGGTCATTTGGAAACTAATGATTCCATGGTACCTTTGATCAATCAGACTAAACCGACTAATGAGAGCTTGGGGGTTGGAATGTATTCATCTTTGATGGGCACATTTGATATCTCAGCCCCTATAAATTATCTAGGTTCTACTGGTGTAGGGAATTCTATCGTGATGGTTGTCGATAGAACTGATCCTTGGGTCCTTCATTTTCATCATGAACCTTAGGTTCCCTTATCTGCACTGGAAGTGGCTTGTCAAGCTATTGTTAATACCATTGTTGATCCTATCGCGACTCCTTCTACAGTCTCAAAAGAGTCAGAAGAAGCTTATCTGCTTGCTTGGGCAGAGAACTCTTTATATTCATATGACTTCTTAGACATGGTTTTTCCTTTGAATGAAGCCATTTTGGAAGCTATGTGTGGGCGAGATAATATTTGTGAAGATATTCACCATAGGTCCTACTTTCTTCAAGAAATGAGTAGAATTGAAAACCAAGAGTTCCATGTGAGACTAGCAGATGATGCTGATTTACCGATTAATCCTTTACCAAAGGAGGGAATATTTGTTGAGGGGAATATGGAAAATATCTCTGTTACCATTCCAATCAACATTTATGCAAACCCCAACGTCATAGAAAATGTGCATATTGGTGCAAGCTGCTCTCTGGAGGAGATTTCTATATATACAGACTTGTTTAAGGAATTTCACGACATGTTTTCCTATTCATAAGAGGATATTCCAGGCATTGATCCATCGATTGTAGAGAAAAAAATCCAAACCTACCCCAATGATAAACCGATTCGACAAAATCTTTGACTTGTTAATCTACGTAAAGCAGCAACCATTAAGGCTTAGGTGGAAAAGTTGCTAAAAGCTAGGTTTATCTACCCGATAGCTCTAACAGAATGGGTATCCAATCTCGTTTTTGTTGATAAGAAACAAGGGACAATACGTGTGTGGACTAATTTCTATGACCTAAATAAAGAGTGTCCCAAGGACAACTACCCCGCACCCTTTATAGATCAAATTATTGATGCTTGTGCAGGTAGCGCAGTATTTTCATTTATGGATGGTTTTTCTAGATATAATCAAATCGGAAGACCAACATAAAATGGTTTTTATTTGTCCATGGGGTACTTTTGTGTACAAGAAAATTCCCTTTGGTTTGAAAAATTTCGGGTCTACCTTTCAACGGGCTATGAAATTTTCCTTCCACGACATTAAGAATATTGCCGATGCATATTTGGATGATTTTACTGCCCATTCTTGCAAGAGGAAGGACCATCCAGATCACCTTCACTTGATTTTTGAACAATGTACACATTACAAAATACGCTTGAATCCACACAAGTGTGTTTTCTGCGTTGAGTTGGGGAGGCTACTCAGGTTTATCATGTCAAAGAAAGGAATTCAAGTGGATCCTTTGAAATTTGAGGCTATTGTAAATCTGTCTCCTCCTCATTCTATCAGGAAAATTTAGAGCCTGCAAGGGAAATCTAATTTCCTTCAACATTTTATAGTTAACTATGCCAAGATAACTAAGGGTTTCATGCACTTGCTTAAGCAGGACACTCCATTTGTATGGGATGAAAACGCACAACTTGCATTTGAGGCATTGAAAAAGGATTTGCTGTCAACTCCTTTATTACGTATTATATTGTATCTGGTTGCATCAGAGTCGACCATTGGGGTAGTATTGATTTAGAAAGATGACAAGATCCAAGAGCATGTTGTCTATTATCTCAGTTGTGCATTAGCTGGTCCCAAACTCAGATACTCCCACGTCGAGAAGTTATCATTAGCAGTTGTCTATGATGTTCAGAGGCTGCGTCACTACATTTGATTGAGGACAACCACAATGGTGGAAGATGTAAATCCTTTTCAATATGTTTTGTCTTGACACATCATTAGGGGAAAATTCAACAAGTGGATAGCCATCCTCTAGGAGTTTGACTTGGATTTATAATTTGCTAAATCCAAAAAGTCCTTAGTTATTGCAGAGCTTATCTCAGAATTTCCTACGGAAGAAAGTGTAGTGGTGGAAGATGACTCATTCCCAGATGAGTATATATTTTTTATTTCCACCTCTAATCCCTGGTATGGAGATATCCTTATATATCTCCATACTTTTAAGTGTCATGCGTCCTTCTCGAGGGAAGAGCAACGTAAATTACACGTGAAATAAAAAAACTACTTGATCACCGGTGACACGTTATACCGTAGAGGGGTAGATTCAATTTTGCGTCGGTGCCTCACCCATGAGGAGGCTGAGCGTGTCCTAAATGATTCCCATAGTAGAGCGTGTGTGGGTCATTTATCTGGGTTAGCAACGACCCAAAATATTTTACATGCTGGTTATTTCTGGCCCACAATCTTTAAAGATTGTGTGGAGGCTATGAAGCATTGTCATCTATGTGAAAATGCGGTTGCATCCTATTTTGTGGTTTCCCATCATTGCGGTAGGACCCTTAACCAAGTAGGGGGTGGATTAGGTGCAATGCAACCTAGTTTTTGATGGGGGCATAAATACATCATTGTTGTTGTAGACTACTTCACAAAGTGGTCAGAGGAAATGCCTACCTTCAAAGCAGACGGTGAAACGACAACTTACTTCATGTTTAACCAAATCATTACTCATTTCGGTATTCCAGAGGAGATTTACACTGACCATGGTAGTCACTTTTAGAATAGTATGATGACCGAGCTGACTACTATGTTAGGGTTTAAGCAAGATCACTCATATTCCTTCTACCCGCAAGCGAATGGACAAGTAGAGGAAGTAAACAAAACCTTGAATACCATTCTAAAGCATACCATTAACACAAGCCGGTCAAATTGGCACATCATGCTATACCCTGCCCTTTGGGTGTACCAGACTAATATCAATACTGCTACAAGTTTTTCACCTTTACAACTCGTTCACGGGGTGGAAGCAGTCACTCTGGTTGAATGTGAAATTCCATCTCTTAAGATAGCCATTCATGTACTCCCTGACACTACGGAACTAGAAGAACATTTGTTGCACTTAGAAAATTTGGATGAACGACGCAAAGATGCGTTGATAGAAAATGAGGTTCATAATAATAGCGTAAAGAACCAATATGATAAAGCGGTTTAAACCAATATTTTTCTCTAAAGGGCAGCTTGTTTTTCTTTTGGATCAAGACAAAGAACCCCTAGGAGCGGGAAAATTCAAGTCTATGTGGTTAGGTCCCTACATCATGTCAAAGGTATTGAAAAAAGGAGCATATGAATTAACTAATTTTGATGGAAATAAGTTGCATGAGCCTAGAAATGGGCTCTACCTGAAGAAGTACTACACTTAGGCATGCTACTTGTTCTAGTATTTTTATTGTATGTATTTTTATGTACAATAGTTAGCTGGTTAGTGTTTCTTATACAATTTGTTGGTTTTTACAGATGTCAACTAAGTGATTCATAGGTTTTGCAGATGGCGCTAGTCGCCATACTTGTAACCTGGCATTAGTCGCATGGGTCATCTATTCACCCTTGGGACAGCTAGTTGCCTCTGGAGGCGCTTGCTTAGGTCATGCTACTAATAATGTGGCTGACTATAGGGTTTTTATTGAGTTTTTATGGGATGTCATACTTGACCTATGGAGGTTATACTTGACTCTCAACTCGTGGTTAAACAACTCAAAGGAGATTATCAGGTGTGAAACCCTACTTTGTTACGTCAGTTTTTGCATGTTAGATTACTTGAAAGAAACTTTGAATATATTTCATTTAATGACATTCCAAGAAATGAAAATACAATCACTGATGCTTATGTGAACTACATACTAGATTGTCACTTAAACACATGTTGTAAAATAAACATAATAGATGCATTTGAGACACATGTAAATAACCAAGAAAAATATATATGTGTAAAATATCTCCATTGATAGATCGAATTTTTTATCCGAATATCCTGTCATCACTGTATAAATATACAAAAAATAGGATCGTAATCCACATGTATTCCTCTAGATATAAGCCTGCTCCTCAGCCTCCTCATCCTCCCTATAATGTATAACGACCCTGGCTACCCTCCTCAGAAGGTGTATCCAGGTAGTCGAAACCCCTACTACAAACTCCTACATGACAATAGGAATATGCTCTATCCACATGGTAAGGACCCCTTGGGTTATCCTAGCCAGCTTCCCCTCGAGAAATCAAAGTATACTCTGGTCCCCACCCTGTGTGGGCTGCACAAAAGTCCTAGGGTGTCCATCGGGGCATATAGGTCCAACATCTACATTTTAAAAAATTTAAAAATGGATCAAAAATATTATACACATGTATATAAATTTATGATTAAAATTCATAAAAATCAAATAACATAAAAAGATAAAAATACCTAGCTCTCCCCATGCCTCTCCAGGCGGGAGGACAAGGTCATTGTCTCCTCAGAAATCCAGTCCGGCGTATGGGAACTGCTCGAGTGCTAGTACTTGTCTCTCCCACCACAAATAAAACTCATCATCATAGACACTTTGGACTTATCCTACCCCACCTTGATAGAGAAATACCTCACCCGATATGGTTAGTCTAGGCTAGTGAGGGGAAGTTGGTGGTAGTCTTACTGCGGGGCTAATAGCAAGCACTCTCTCAAAGAAGAACACCACTAGAATACTTGTGTATCCAAATTTATTCCTACATCCTCTTTTGCAGTCAGATAGTTGTTTCCTCATAATTGGGATCATATCCAAGCACCATTCAAATACTATACCCTACATGTGATCCACTACAATCTGCATCTAAGTCCTAGTAGCTAGATGCAACGAAGAAGATTTGGCAATTCTTACCACAGTTCTTACCACTACTTGTAATGGAAAGATATTTATGTGAACAATAGGGACACATGTCCCCTTCTTCTGCCTTCCTGGTGGGAAGTAAGTATCATTGTAGTCCTGGACACTCATAGGGTCACCACCCGTACCAGTGCCCTCAAGGTTCATAGGCATACCTCTGCGGGAAGCCCTATAATAAAATACATGTCCTCTACTATAATCTCCAATATCTCTCCTTGAATATCAAAGACACCAAGGCCATGGTCCCAGTAACTGATCAAAGTATCTAGTGAACAGACATTGGCCCTCATGTCGGAAGTGAATTAGAACTTCAACAAGCCACATTGTTGTAAATCTTGTAAAGTCGGGGCATCTCGTAGTGCTGCTCAACCCATTTCCTCATGCTCTCTTTCCCTCCACTATAGAACCATTTTGCACATGTCTAATGAACATTATTAACCATTAGATCCCATCAACATATTTTGATTTTGGCCATTTTGAAATCTTTCCTAAGTCATGTAGCACACGCGACTGTGCTTTCAGCACATCATGTATCATATGTGGGTTTCTTTAGAGCAAGTCGTGTATGAAACGCGTATACACGAATGCTATAGCAGTAGACCCATGTATGTTTTTTAACCCTTTTAAGGCTGGCAAAAAATCCATGAATTTTTACACAAAATTAAAAATTTGAGCAGATGGAAAGAAGGAGAAAGGAGAGTCAACTAACCTGCAAGTCACAGAATTCGATTCGGTCTAACGGTTTTCTCCCAATGATCAATTGAAGTCAGGGGTGAAAACTTGCCAAATTTAGTCAATTGTCAAATGGTATGTTTATTTTCGTTTTTTGAACTATTTATAGAAAAAATTCATTTTTTTAGACCGATAGTCTATAGTTTAAAATTCAATTTTTATAAATGAACTAATACCATGACTTTTTACTAAGTGCAACAGGTCCGGGATCTTTAAGAAGTTGTTATCCACTGCATATAGGATAGGATTTGGTCCTCAATATGTACTTTTCATTTTTACCTTATTCGTTATTTAACCCTAGGATTACATCTTTGACCACGGACTATGGTGTTAAACCACTTTTACCTCATCCACATCATTGTTCTTTCATGGATAGGGCCTCCTTTTCATGGGTATCGTAGTTTAGAACACTTTATTGTCTTTCTGGTACCCATGCTGCATTTGTGTTAGGTTTGCAGGAGCCTTCTTAGTAGTGTTTCATGACGAAATGATCCTTCATTTTGCATCTTTTTGTGAGCTATCCTTGTTTATAAGGATCCCCACCCTTATGGAGTTTATTTAGGCCCTAGTATGACTCCTTAAAACAGACTAGACTGCCGAGTAAACTTGTTCATTCAGACTCGTTAAGAATAAGTGAACGATCATCCACTTAGGTAGAAGTTTAGCCCCTTTTCCGGCCTTGTGGATTGTTTAGGAAAACAGAATACTCTCTTGTCCACGGAATTGGGAAGAGTATCTTCAAGAATAGGTTTATCACTTTTTTGGACCTGAGGGACTAAACTTACAGAAAATGAATACCCGGTATGATCTTATTTTTCTCTTTTTCATGCTCTGGAAACATGAAAACGATTCTGAGCGTACTTTATGTCTTTGTCATGCTCACAAAACCTAAATAACAAAGCATCGAGTTTACTATTGTAAGCCCCATTTCTCGTAATCAAATGGATCTTTTCGAGTGATCTTTCCTTCCTTCACACTCATTAAACTCAGGCTACATGCCACTTTTGAAGATGCATCGGTCTGGTATTAGTTTACCCATTTTCGTACCTTGTCAACTAAGTATGAAAAAGGTATACCTTAGTCCTTCAGGAGCTAAGAGAGTTCTTATGTGTATTGTTTTATACTTTTTCGACATCAAGAGAATAAATTGTACGAAAAATCACCCCCCTACAGCCTTCTTTGGATTTTTCAGACTCTCAAAACATGAAAACACCAATGAGCATGTACTAGTTCAGGCTCATAAAATCCATGAATCAGCGACCTTATCAAGCATTATTCTCTCCCCTCTTCAATCTTGTAAAAAATGAAGAGAGACTCAAGTTGAATTTCCTGGACTCGTTAAAATTTAATAGGAAAGATAAGGAATAATTACTCTCTTTGGGTTATAAATAGTGGCAGCATGTCCTCCTTGAAAAAAGCACTCTCTCAACTTTATGATACTCATGTCTCAGTTTACACTTTCATCTCAGCTATTACTTCAAGTTTTTACTCCTCCACTTGTCCTTTATACATGGGGAATCTTCTCTTGAATCCTACATGACATATAAGTCTAGTTGTCATATCTGTTAGTTAAAGTTTCCTTTGGTCACCTCTGTGTTGTGCTCGATGTTCAAGGATTTGTACCTTCATATGATTATTATCCTGATTCCCATCATTATCCTATATAAGAATTACTTGTATCTACCTTCCTGTATTCAGTTCCCTAGTCACTCTTGTGATCTGTTGAAGGATTTATTGCCTTCCCCTTCACATCATGGTTTCTCATCATCATATCCTGACGAAGAAGACCTAGATTTTTGACAATGGTAACTTAGGATTCACTACCATTATTGGTGAACTCCTTTGCTTAGTTGTCATTATCACTCATTTTCTGACATTCTGTTGTGTTCCTTCCATGTTCAACTTCAACACATCTATTCACATGGTAGGGATTGTACCAGTTCCTTTGGATTTGGATGAAGATATTAGGTTCACCTATATAACCTAAGTTGTGTAAGATTGTGTTATGTTCAACTACACTTCTTCCAGATTTTGAAGACTCATCATTGTATATTGTGGCTTTGATCCACCTTTGTAATATACATGGTCTTGTTACCCGTATCACATGATGTAATCAAATATTTTAAAGGAGCTAGTGTTATGCTATATTGAACATGGCATCCTTAGATATGATTTTGTATATGAATTTGATATGTATATGTTTCAGGTACCTCCTATGCTTCCTTGGTAACTGAGTTCTACAAGATAAAATACTGTAATTTATTTCGACCATCGCTTCCCTATGACCTCATACATTAGGGGGAATATGTTATCATGTAAAATGGCACTTCTCCGTTCGAGTACTGACACCCAATGTGTCGACACACAAAAGGACAAAATGGATTGAAGTAGCCAAAACACTATAGATGGGCATGACCTTTGATACATCATCACCTTACCAGATGAATATATTTTTGTTTGGACTTTAGGGTTGAATATGTGACTATTTGTATAGCAACCTATGTATCATACACGAGTATGTGCATCTCAACTCATGTATATATCATTAGGGCTTATACCCACAAGTTTCCTTAAATCAAGTCGTGTATCATATGCGACTTGCAAGTATCAATAGTCGTATATGCCTTAACTTAGACTTAAAAAATATAAACATGATTAGTCGATGACATATTTTCCCTTAATCATAACTATCCCAACGTCCCCAACCATCTCAACCTTCGTAACCTCTCTCTTTCCTCATGTATGAATAGAGGGTAGGGGTTGAGGCTAATCAATCATACTTAGTAGAGAAAATTTATGCTGGTGGTTTTCTTTCAAATATTTTGGAGCAGCAGAACTCAGTGTCCTTAGTTTGCATAGGAGTGCTTGTCTCAGATATTGGGTTGTAATCTCACCACACTTGTTTATCAATAAATAAAGTTCTTCTTCCAGTATTGTGTCTTTGCACTCTTATATATTGTGATTTCTGAATTATCTTATTGTTTCATTATGAATGTGTTATTTAATTAACCATTGATATAATATATAAGATATTGCGGGAAGATCTTATTCTTTGCAGGTGATTGGAGATACCTTGGAAGTTGTGGAACAACTTGAAGAGAAGAACAAAAGATAGGATCGACCGTCATAAATAAGGCCTAGTTTTCTTCCTATTTCTATTTCTATTTCTGAAATGCTTGATTTTCTGCAAGTTAAATTAGTAAGTTGGTAACCCCAGAGACCTTAGGTTATAAAGGTGTTTTTTTCCTGAACAACATACTGTTGGTTGTATAAATGCAACAAGTGGTAAAACAATAGAGTGCAAGTGTGCAAGGTGCGTTACCAACATGGTACAACCTTTGTCAATGGGAAAGGTGTGGTGGTGGCTTAAAACATGGGAAAATGCAAGGGAAAATCTTCCTTTTTTCACTTATCTCTTTCAAACTCTAAAGGAATATTGGAGCAGAGACTGAGATACCTATCTCATGATTAGGATGGTGACGAAATTTAGGTTTAACATAATTCCCTCCAAAGTATGAGGCTAGAGAGAAATTATAGGTAAAATACTTTGATAGAACATGTTATGACTTTGAGGAAAGGGTTCAATGGTCAGAATCCGTTAACAATCAAGATCATTCTGCAATACTTTACACTTTTATACTTGTCCTATAAGTCTCTCAACATGGCTACCAACCAATACAACATAGATCCATGTGAGATACAAAAGTCATGGCTACTAAAATAAAACATAGATCCATGAGAGAGAGACTCAAATTTGGACATAGATATCAGGCATACAATGTATATCTATGTCATACTGACACAAATATGAGCATAGCCACCAACATACAATGTGAATACATGAAATAGCCTATACAAAATATTCCATCGCAACCTGGGAAAGGCAATAATAACAAATGAATGCTAAACAAATACCCAAGGTCTTCATCCCGTTCTCAAGAAAGTACGATTCTATCCATGCGAATAGATGTATTGAAGTCGAACATGGTAGAATCCATTTTATTACTGGTCAATGATGTGAACCATTAGCAACTGTAAGGGAAATCACCATTAATGTAAATGATTCCCAAGGTGCCCTAGTACATTCCTCCGAATGTGAATAGATGTATTGATGTCTGACACTCAGCTGAATCCTTCGATCAAAGGCCAATGATGAAATCCTATTTTCGAAAGCAAGGAAACCTCCGATTAAGGCATGCATATCTCAAGGTACTTAACTTGTTTCTAAGACTAATTCATGTAAGATGTGTTGATGTCAACGGGAATAGTCTCGTCGAACGAGGGCTGTGATGAATCCCTCATCAACAACACGAAACTTGGAACAAATTTGTTGGAGAGTGAGTAGGATGTAACCATAGGACTGACTTAAAGGAAACTGACCGAAAAGAGAGGTATGTTTGACTGCAGAAGTTGATTCTTGACACACAACTTCCCTTTGAACATCAGACAACAAAACCGAAGACTTGGCAACATTGACTTGACGAGGAAGATACCAAGACGTATTGCGATGAAGGATAATGCATTCTTTGAAATGACTCAAAGGAGTTTCATGACTCATGAAAGTGGATCGACTCATAGACAAGTTGTATACCCAACTATTTGAAATGAAATGTAGACATGTGCCATGTTCAAAGGTGACTGAAAAACTACCATTAATACAAAAAATGATCTCCCATTCCCTTAATTTCCCATCATGACTCATGAGTGCCTCTTTTCTTTTATACGAGCTGGAAAAGGGTAACAAACACTCAATATATCTCATATTTTGGATGAGTCCAATCCAATATGTTTCATGAACTAGGGAAAGGAGGGGTTTTTTCCCGTAAAGGGTCTTTCAATTATTTGTTTAACGATTCCAATGAAAGAAAACTTAGTGTCGTTCATGTTTAGAGAGTTTGAACGAAACTAAGAATACCATGAAAAGTTCTTTTTCATAAATTTTACTCCCCGAGGCCCAAAAAAGTATAAAATAATACGTTGGAGAACACTTCTAGTCAATGATTTGGCTAGACTGTACCTTTTTCATAAATATTCTAAACAAATAAAAAAAAGGGTAAAATACCGTTGAAAAGAGAACCTTTCAACTACTTTTATGAGCGTGAAAGCAACAAGTTCACTCAACAATATTTTCATATTTTGAGAGGCTTAAAATAGCTTAAATATAACTCCATTGGGATTCCTTTTTTGTGAAGAGTTTAGAAAGCCCGAAAAGGTGTTAAAAGTGGTCTTGAAGCCTTTGAACTAATGTTTAACGAGCACGCCTATGGTTTCAAGAGCACTCGGAAGATTTTTCAATTTTATAGAGAATGAAAAAGGCGAAAACAAAACTCTTATGTCACTAGAAATACTACTCCATGAGTCCTGCAATTCTCAGCAATAGATCGTTAAGGATTAATTTGAGCAACATTAGGAAATATAGGACCACTATAGGTAAAAATATTTGAAAATTATTAATAAATAACCCAAAAAAGTAAATAAATAGGGGTGAATCGTAGAAATTTTTTACCATTTGTATTATTTACCCAACTTGGTTAAAAGATCCCCTTTTTAGGTCGAATTTGGCATGTAGATCGTGGGAGCTACAGGAAACCATTCTTCGTTTCATCCGGACCAAGTGAATCATCTCCTCCTGTCCTTCATTTCCATAGTTTTATTGTTCATTTTAAGGTTGTATTTTGGTGTTTTGAGGAAAATCCTTCAGGGGATATTACACCTTCCCAATACCGCACTTTTCTTTTGCAGGAAAAGCGATACTGGGCTACCATGATGTAATTCCTTTACGGAAAGCGTGGTGCCACAAATTTGTGTGAAAACACAAATTGTGGTGGTGCAATCGGACCCAAACAACTAAAAATGTAGAAAAATCACAAAAAAATTAGGTTTGAAAGAGATGGGTAATGGTTTCTAATACCCCAAATTGATTGTTCCATAGGGTTTGAAGGACACCATGTTGGTGTGAAAGGAGAGGGAGAATGAAATATATGACATCCATGGTGCCAATGACCACAACAAGGTGAGTGTGCTTCAGGAGTGTGGACTCTTGAATTTCTTTAAGGTGCCAAGTATGAGGGCCCAAGTACGACTATTGGAACACTTGATCAGGATATGGAATCTTGAAAAACAATAATTTTAGGTGGGATCCCACGTACTTACTTTGGAGGTAGAGGATATCTATTTCCTCATTGGATTATCTAGGAGGGGTGCACCTATCTCATTAGTTGGTCCACGAGGAGGGGGTATCACCATTAAGGGTCTCATCGTTCAGTATTGTTTCCCTGGGACACAAATGAGTGGGGAAAATTTTCCCATTAAAGATGTGATGGACATACCTCTTAGAACCATTTTTTTCACCATGCAGCAAATGGCAGGGAGTCATGCGACTTGTGAGGCTTCTAGGGAACACATGCTCTATGATTTGGAATCTGTGGATCCTACTATGCTCAACTGGGAAGAAGGTCTATTGGTGGTATTAACATACCAACTCACAAAATTCCAAAGAGGTGAGTTGAAACAATTTGACTATGGGGCTATCTTAGTTTCATTCTTTCTGGACAGGGCCCCACTTTTGAGGCCCCAAGTTGCTATCAACGAGCTCAATGCAAGAGATACACACATGCTGTGGTGGTTCAAGGTGATGACCCACCATGGTGGTGGTGGGACTAGGATAAAATATGGGACACCATTCTTTCACTGGCTAAGTGACCAACTATTGATCATAGAGGATTACGCTTATGCATGTACCGATTTCCGTGATGATTATGACTTGGATCTTCCCAAGGTATAGCAATGGGGGAAACTTGGTAAGAAAGACAATATGAAGTATGTTTTATGTTTTTAATGATTTTTATGTGTGATACTGAGACAATTTTTCTTACTTTGCAGATGTCGGAGAAGCCATACCATGGGGATCCTCTCCCATTGACAGGTGACGGGGGGGGTAGACTTGTGCATCAAGACGATGAGGAGGAGCTGCAGGAGGTTGAGGAGAACCTCTAGAGGCCTAACATGGAAATTTCTGGCATATCCATGGATGACATTCCGAAGAGGTACCGGTGACACACAACTGGTGTGTTGGGACGCTCCAGTCGCTTACTACGTAGGGTGGCGAGGGCCATCATGTGTTACCACAGGCATCATTAGCACTCAGCATGGGGTATATAGTGAAATCCATGAGCTTCAGTCTTTTTTTATCTTGTCGTATTGAAATCTACCATGATTCATATTTGGTCTCAGGACCACATCTTTGTACAAAATGTTTATATATATATACAAACTTATTTTTGTAGATTACAAGAGAATTTTGCAATGGAATTTATTTACATGGATCTTGTATTTTACACTGTTTATTTTACAAATTTACATGTTATTTTAAAGTATCAAAATGTCAAGAATGCATAATATGCCAATACAGAATTTAATTAGCAAGTGAATCAGCAATTGAACTGAAAGATCTTGGGACATACTGATAGGTTATAGACTGAAACGATCGTTCAAGTAGACGTACTCTCCGAAAGAGATGAAGGAGTATGGGGTTGCAGATGGAACAAATGTGATTTAACTGAGAAACCACTAACTGAGAGTCTGAAGAGACAACCATATGATCAACAACATGGGAGGAATATTTGGTCAGCAATCCTATAACTGCGTGATAATCGACAATATTATTTGCACCTGGACTTAAGAAAACTCTCCCTGAACTAACTAGGTCATGGGCTTGGGAATAGAGTACCCAAGTTGCTAAAGAAATATTAAAGGTATGGCAGTTGGAACCATCCACAAAACCATATCAATAATCCATCTGCAGATTCAAAACATGACATGGAATAAGCAGTCATGGATAGGACAAGATTCAAAACCAAACCAAAACAATCAAACCACACCAAAAGTTAACTATACATAAATGTACAAGGTACCAATACAAATTTTATTAATAATAATACCTTTTCAGGAAAATCCCATTGCTAGGATTCCTAAAAGTTATACCATCGTAATCCACTAGCTCATAGGCCCCTTTCTCTAAGACTTTACTTATGACATAGGGACCATACCACATCGATTCAAATTTTCCTTTTCCCAATTTGTCATGTTTTTAATCATACATCAGAACAAGATCTCTTGAATTAAACACACAAGGTTGAACAAACTTATCATTTTGCACCTTGATACACTTCTTCTGTGACTCGTTAGATAGAGAAGCATCTCAGTGCGTTTCATTAAGGTTTGTGAGATAAATAAAATGCTCTTCCTCAACTGAGGTATTTGGAAAAAGTTTGACAACTAGTTTCAGTGATGGGGTCTCACATTCAATAGGTAAAACAAATTCTAGTCCATAAACTAATTGGAAATGTGTGAATCTAGTCGTTGTTTTTACAGAGTTCATGTATGCCCATAGTGCTGAAAATACAGTCAAGTGCAAATTTGACTTATGTTCGCCCACCATCCTATGAACCATAGTTTTTAAAAACTTGTTAATGGAAACATGGCCATTAGATTGTGGATAGTAGGGAGTTGAATTTTCATGGTGAAAACGTAACTTAACACTTATCTCAGTCATCATTTGATTACTAAAATGATATTCGTGATCAATAACTATGGACTCACTAACCCAAAATCTAGAAATAACATGATTGAAAAGGAAGAGGGAAGCAATCTTACCATATTCTACACATGTAGGAATATCCTCATCCCATTTCATGAAGTAATCAATGACCACAATAATATAACCATATCCCCCAGTTGAGGTAGGCTTACAATGCATAAAATATATCCCCCATTTGGCGAAAGGGCCAACAACAATGACAGGGTGTAAAGGAGTTGGGTGGGTATGCTTTTTATGATAAAACATTTGACAAGGTGGGAATTTATTAACTAGCTCATGACAATATTTGAAGATCACAGACCAGAAATAGCCAACACAAAGGATTTTTTGGTATGTATCCATCCTATAAATATGACCAACACATGCTCCAGAGTGGCAATCATTCAAAGCTTGTTTAATCTCTTCGTGGGTCAAGCATTGTTGTAAGATAGATTCAATACAATGTAAATACAAGGTTTCATTGATAATGAGATAGTATTTCACATGATGTCAGATACAACAACGGTCATATCGATACAAATCAGGCTGAAAGCGTTCATTTTGGAGTTATACAATGAGATCCCCATACCAAGGATCGATTGTGCTAATAAGTGATTCAATGGGCTCAATTTCCATAGTAGCATGGGGAAGGTCACACATTAGTTCCGCAAAGACCAATGACTTTTTGGAATTAGATTTCATGAACTCAAGGTCAAACTCTTATAGGATAACAATCCAACAAGATTATTTCCGCCCCATTACCCTACGAGTCATAATGTAGTACAAGGGGTTTAAATCCACAAGAACAGTAGTCGTGCGAAGAAAAATGTAGTGACAGAAATGTTGAATGGATATGACTGTAGCCAATGCTAACTTCTCAACATGTGAGTATTGTATTTCTAAATATAATAGACTCTTACTCAGATGATATAACACATGCTCCTATCCACTTGTATCTTCTGAACTAATACCATACCAATGGTAGTAGTGTAAGCTGTAAGATATAGCAGGTAGTGTTTCAAATAATTGGGAGGATGCAATATAGGTGAATGTGTAATTGCATGTTTTATATTATCGAAATATTGTTGAGAGAGAACATCACAAATGAAGGTAGTGTTATTTTTCAACAATCACATGTATCGATGCGTTTTTTCTGCAAAATTACATACAAAACAACACCGAAAGTTTTCCTTCCCTTGAAAACTTTGAAGTTTCATGATATTGGTGGGTGAGGGTAAGGCCAAAATGACCACAATATTCAAAGGGTCGATACGAATACCATCCTTGGAAACAACAAAGGCAAGTAGATGTCTAGTATCTACATAAAAAACACATTTGTGCGGATTGAGACGAATGTTATAGTGGTGAAATCTAAGGAAAATGGCCCTAAGATGTCTGAAATGATCCTATCACTGTTGTGAATGAGTAGGTACGTCATGCAAGTAAGGTTCCACTATATGCGTGATATCATGGAAAGCATAAGACATGGCTTGTTTAATGTGGCTCCAACATTCTTTAAGTCAAAAGGCAAGTTGCGGTAGGCAAAATTTCCCGATGGGAAAATAAACACCATATTATGTTGATCAATAGGAAATATCTCAATCGAATTTATAGATGAAAAATACATCCATAAAGGACAAAATAATGCTTCCAACACATTTTTCGATAATCTGATCAATGTAGGGGATAGGGTTATTGTCCTTAGGACAAGCCTTATTCAAGTCCCTAAAATTGATGCAAACCCTAATAGTGCCCTGTTTCTTCGCGACATGAACAATATTAGATACCCATTCAGTCAACGACATGGGGTAGATAACACCAACCTTCATAAGCTTTTCAACTTCATCTTTGATAGCTGTAGCTTTCCGATGGTAGGCCTGACAAAGTTTCTGCCTAACAAGTTTTGTGGTTGGATAAGACTTGATCTCATGGAAAACAATCGATGGATCGATCCTAGAAATTTCCTCATAGTTCTAGGAAAAAACATCTTGAAACTCTTTGAAAAGGGCCAGATAAATTTCAATTGCAGCTTCTGAACAATTTTGGCCTATGTTAACATGTTTAACAACTCCATGTTTCACAGATACGTCGTTGGGTATAGTATGACTGACATTAGATAGAACTTGGGAGTTTTTTTCATGGACTACATGTTTGGGTTAATTTTGGACTCCCATGAACCATTATTTCATATTGAGATATCAAGTTTCTACTTACATTCTTGTTTAACCTCAATTTGGTGATGGACACCAAGCTAACCATATCAACTGCATTCCACCCATAAATTGATGGATATTCAAAGGTAGTCAATAGGATTATTTTTCATGTCGTGAGAATGTACAACTCAAAAATTACATGCACATGGGATGATATCCTTCTTCATGTTCATAATATCTACAACATATCTCTTAATAGATATATTGGCCACACCCTTTTTAGGTGTGCTTTGGGTTTCATCAATTATCACCAAATGAAATAGAAATTTGCACTGCATATACATAGTAAAAATTGTCTCATGCCCAAACTAAGGTTGATCAGGAAGACAAATTTTATGAATTGATATACCACATCCAACAACAAGTTTATGATATTTTGCAAAAATCCAATTCTAAGTGCAATCAATGCCACAATCTAGATTAGTTTCAACACAAGTTTTAGGTGGGATATAAGTTATGGCTTAATTTGTAGAAATAACATGTCATAGGACCCCATTGAAATTTATTCTCACTTTGATATGTTCCTTACATAATAACCAAGGATGTGGATGAAAATTATTTTGAATTCAGTATTCCCCCTTGATTTGCATACACGCTATGTTTAATGTGGATTTTCTTCACCCATATGTTCCACTTCTCTTGGACACCTGTTATAGCTGATTTTACCACTCTAGGTGAATCACACTTGTATGGCCTTTCCCATGTCCCTCTACAGACTCCTTAGACCCCGTGGACCATTTTTTGTCCTTTGATGTTTCCTTAACCATCCCTAAAAACATGTGAAAAATGATACACATGACTTTTAAACCTATAATTGCATATATACGCGGGTTTGACCACTAAAACCGCGTACATCAGGATGTGTACAAAATCCAAATCCTTTTGGAGTTTTCCTTGACATGGATCCGACTCACTTGACTCCTAGCCTTCCATATGCCTTGAGATCGCTCAGATTTGACCTTTCATTACCCCTTTGAAAAGCTATATAAGGAACTCCTTGGTACATTGAAGGCATAAGAGAGAATTGAGAGCAAAGAAACTATAGTCCATTGTTGCTAGAACTTATGCTTGAGTCTGCATCCCTTTGTCCCTTGGAGCACTTTTGTGTTCTTCCCAAGCTTTCCTTTTGCTAGTGAGCTTGCTATCGAGAGATGGAGGATCGAAGTGGTGAAGGCCCAATTGGGGAATTCAGTTTCTCCGATTCGCAGGCATGCTGACAGAGGTTGTATCTATTGTAATCTCTGATTTAAATTAATATAAATATATTTTTCTTTCCAATCATGTGTGTTTGAATGAATATTTTATCCATTGGATGATTTCAAATGTTTTTGCATTGTTGATTATATATGCTAGAATAGATCTAACACCATGATATATAGTATGCTTGTATTGTTTACTTGTTGTTGAGGAAGTAATCTATCAATTCAAGATGAAGTTGGAAAGCTCAATGGGGATCTACTTCAACCGTCCGAAATAAGGTACGAGGTCTGATCCTTTAGTGTTAGATGTTTTAATTTCTATCGCATATTGGAAAGGATTGATTTCTGGAGTCAAGCTATCTATTGTGGTACCCCAAGCCATAAGAATTTCTCTCCGTAACATAATTGACAGCTTGACTCCAGAAATCAATCCTTTCCAATATGCGATAGAAATTAAAAAATCTAACACTAAAGGATCAGACCTCATACCTTATTCCGGATGGTTGAAGTAGATCCCCGTTGAGCTTTCCAACTTCATCTTGAATTGATAGATTACTTCCTCAACAACAAGTAAACAATACAAGCATACTATATATCATGGTGTTAGATCTATTCTAGCATATATAATCAATAATGCATAAACATTTGAAATCATCCAATGGATAAAATATTCATTCAAACACACATTATTGGATAGGAAAAGATATTTCTATTAATATAAATCAGATATTACAATAGATACAACCTCTGTCGGCACGTCTGCGAATCGGAGAAACTGAATCCCCCACTTGGGCCTCCACCACTTCAATCCTCCATCTCTCGATAGCAAGCTCATTAGCAAAAGGCAAGCTTGGGAAGAACACAAAAGTGCTCCAAGGGACAAAGGGATGCAGACTCAAGCATAAGTTCTAGCAACAATGGACTATAGTTTCTTTGCTCTTAATTCTCTCTTATGCCTTCAATGTACCAAGGAGTTCCCTATATAGATTTTCAAAGGGGTAATGAAAGGTCGAATCCGAGTGATCTCAAGGCATATGGAAGGCTAGGAGTCAAGTGAGTCAGATCCATGTCATGTAAAACTCCAAAAGGATTTGGATTTTTTACACATCCCGATGTACATGGTTTTAGTGGTCAAACCCGTGTATATACGTGATTATAGGTTTAAAAGTCGCGTGTATCATTTTTCACATGTTTTTAGGGATGGTCAAGGAAACATTAAAGGACAAAAAATGGTCCACGGGGTCTAAGGAGTCTACAGAGGGACAAGGGAAAGTCCATACAAGTGTGATTCACCTGCAGTGGTAAAATCAGCTATAATAGATGCCCCCTAATGTGTGAGGTCAGAGGGGTCATACGATGGCTGAAATACATTATAAGTCCATCCCAGAAGTGGAGTGATGAATAATTCCAAATGGAAGACCAGCCACCCAACCAGCATAGTACACTGATACAACTCTGCACATCACTGCAAATACATATAGCAGTCCTAGACACATAAGAGTACAATGGCCATGAATAGGCATGATACAAGATATCACATAAGTGGTCATCTCCACATACAATATACATAGATCAGAATCTTCATGATGAAGATATACAAAGGACCATGATCTCCATAATGGCTGAAGATAGATAATGGATCAAGATCTCCACGATGGCTGGAAATGTCTGACATATACTGGAATCAAGTCACGAGAGCTGAAATTTCATGAACACTGACACGATCAAGTAGGTAGCATATAAGAGATGCCACCAATCTAGAAGGTCTTCTACACAAACCGCTACGAGTACATGTCCTACTATGTGAATAGAGATGTCGAGGTCGAACATAGTAGTCGTCTGATTACCGGTCATTAATGTATACCACTAACAGATGCGAGATCACCCACCGATAATGAAAATGGGAATCAAGGTACTAGAGTGCAAACTAACAAGTGTGAATAAATGTGTTGAGGTCGAACACTTGAGAGGATCCATTGATCGGGGGACATTGATGTATTCCCAAATATTGTCGATGGCGAGAGAACCTACCACTGATGACTACAAGTCTCAAGACACTCAAAATGACTCTAGATTCCAATCCCGAAATAAATTATCTGAAGTTGATGGGATGAAATCTGCTGGAAGGAGGGCATTAAGGCATCCCCCATCATCCAACACGAGGTACTCAACAAAGCTATATGATGTGGAAGAACTCGATCATAAGGTGCTTGAAACCAGTAACTGTACCGGGAATGGCTGACATGCAAAGTCAAGATAACTGAGGAATGGCCGACTCAGGTTTCAACTTCCTTTGAACAAGAGAATAATGGCGTATGGTGACTGAATAAAGGCAGCATAGACTCGATATACAAACTGGGACATCTCTGCGACACAGGAGGCATCGATAGAGGATCTATAGGGACTGGAAGCTTAACCAGTCGGTGGAGATAAACTCAGTTAAACGAGCACAGCTCCTAAAGTCAAACTATAAACCCAACCAATGGATGTGATATATAGTGCTCTATTCAAAGGCGACATGACTTGACAGCTGCCAAAGATAACATCTTTCCTTGTCCGGATTTTTGGCTTTTTTATTTTTTTGGACTTTTTCAATTATTTAAAAATCTTGAAAAATAATAAAATGGCTTTATAGTTACAGACTAGGAGGATATGAGTTTCATAGGGGAAAACAAACTAGTTCCAAGTAGTGGAACATACCTATGCTCAATGCAAGGACACATGTGTAGGATATCGACACTTGGGGGAAAATCCCCTCCCGGTAAAAAAGGGAATCAAGTTGCAAAGGATATATAAAATGGCTCTACATGGCTAGACATGAGACAATCTCGAGCTATATGTTCTGAAATGCAATGTTAGGGAAGCCGGCATAAAGCTCAATAAGGCAGGCAAAGCTCATGAAAATGCAATTACAACTTGACACAAGGGAGTCTCAGGGAAATGGCCAGCATAAAGTTCAAGAGGAGTATGAAACTCTTGCTCAAGGACATGGCAGGACTAAAAGTGACTCCCGGACCTAAGAGAGGACTCACGGCATGGGTACCAAATGCAAAAGGGAGCTAAATAGGGCACCCATGTATAGGAAATCTCTACCATTCACATAGTACCACTTCTAACAACAGCATGAAGGTTTCGTGATACCATGGAATGGGTTCGTACCTAAGGTTAAGATGGAATGGTCATAAGGCAATGCATAAGTGCAAGCGGATGTGAAATCCTAACCTATATGCCAGTTCAGACATAATACCTATGACAGGAACAAACGGGTCGAAACCTCGAAGAGAGTGTACAAAATTTGGACCCTACATGACAACCATATTAGTCCAAAACAACCCAAGATAGTCAATAAAGAATCCAAACTATAGTATATAGGGAGGAATGATCATGACAACTGCACCGAAAGGAAACAATGCGATGAACAATGGGACATAAAACGGAAAGTAAGGTGTGGACCCAACGTTCATGCATCCACTACCACCCCCATGAGGGTTACCACTATTGTAAAGACTGAGCGAAGGGAATAAAAATCCTCCACAAATGGAGTAGAGGATGGAATATGGCCATTCCCAAATCTATGAGCACAGTAAGGGGTTGTGATGCCCCTAAGTCTGACACCAGGGTCCGTACTAGGACCAAGGACAGGTGATAAGATACTAGGCATGCCGAAAATAAAAGGACCTGAACTCAAGAGAGCATAAATATACTCAATTAACCACGATCCCAAAGGCCAACTAGCGCACAAAGAGCATACTCCTAAGAAAATCTACAGCCAAAATACAAGCAAACCAAGGGGAGGATATGTGAGCTCCCGAATGGAGCAGGTATGTCTCGCCTAGGAGAGGCTCGAAACTCCCATACACTACAAGTGGAGGTACATAACCAATTATAGTGGCCCTTAGCTTCAACACATAAAGAGACTGTGCTGTCCGACCTCTACCTGGCTGGGACACCCGCAGAATAACCTCTGCAAGTACCCCCTATGATACCTAGGTAAGGTAACTAAGGTCACCTCAATATAATCAATGTTCAGGAGGATAGTCGCAGGAAATATTGACCATATGGGCAAGGTAGCAAAGCCCGAAACTCTCGAAAGAGCCCCCATATACGAATACAATCCTGGAAGTATCTCCGGTGCTACTCAGTTATGACTAGGGGTCATCCCAATCAATAACTACTAACACTACGTCGTGCTTAACTCCCTTTTGAGAGGAGGATCCTAAGAAACGCTGGTTATACCAAGGATTTCACACACTCACCTGGATAGACACATACATGTTGTTGTTTAGTGGTCTTGGAGAATTTACTTACAATGAATTATTCCAAGACCCTAAAACCTAAGCTTGTTGGTGCACCCTATAAAATAAAAGAGTGTAATTCATTTTAAATTATGCATTGATTTTAGTTGGCTATAATTACTCAAAGGGAAATGATCGTGCAACTAATGAAGTTATGACTCAGCAGTGAAGTAAATATGCACACCATAACAAAAAATGCTAAGTGCAATCTTTGTCAAATGAAAATTAGGGTATGCCACTACATGAGATACATAAATATATATTCCTTTCCGAATGCCAATGCAATCCTTCCTATATGAAAGACTAAACACAACTCTCATCCAAGCAATCCAATGCAAGTACCTCCTCAAATCCATATCTAAGATGCAACTACCTTGTATTTTTCAATATAAAAGAATGAAAAATGCAATAAAAGTCATCTAAAACTCTCAGTCTCTGTAGCAAGTATAAAAGACAAGCCCAACAAGACACCGAGACAAAAAAGAGTAATGCACTAATGACAAAACAAAAAGGATAAATGACTAAAACTACTTTCAAAGAAAAATCAATGAAAAAGCGGTCTCTAGCCACAAAAGAAGCATCCAATAGACAACATCAAACCCAAGGAAGACCCAACCACACTCACAACCCACCTAGCAACTTCCCACAACATCAAACTCACCAAAATGGAGGATGTACATGACTGTTTAAAGAACAGCTGTGTATATACGTGACTTTTGGCCAAAAACCTGCGTGTATACATGAATTTTGGCCAAAAATCCACATATGTATGCGACTTTTGGCCAAAAAATTGCGTATATAGAGAAGGCAGTGGCAAAAAACAGGCCAATGGTCAAACCAATAAAGGGGAGTGTTAGTGAATGGACATACTATACAATGCAACACAGAAACAAGGAGAAACAAAGAGCAAGTCAAGAGTATCAAGCCCATTGTGCCCACAAACCCCAAATAAAAACAAGGAACATCCCCAGCGGAGTCGCCAATTCTGTTATGGAGAGAAATTCCTATGGCTTGGGGTACCACAACAGACAACTTGACTCCAGAAATCAATCCTTTCCAATATGCGATATAAATTAAAACATCTAACACTAAAGGATCAGACCTCATACCTTATTCTGGACGGTTGAAGTAGATCCCCGTTGAGCTTTCCAACTTCAGCTTGAATTGATAGATTACTTCCTCAACAACAAGTAAACAATACAAGCATACTATATATCATGGTGTTAGATCTATTCTAACATATATAATCAACAATGCATAAACATTTGAAATCATCCAATGGATAAAATATTCATTCAAACACACATTATTGGATAGGAAAAGATATTTCTATTAATATAAATCAGAGATTACAATAGATATAACCTCTGTCGGCATGTTTGCGAATCGGAGAAACTGAATCCCCCACTTGGGCCTCCACCACTTCAATCCTCCATCTCTCGATAGCAAGCTCACTAGAAAAAGGCAAGCTTGGGAAGAACACAAAAGTGCTCCAAGGGACAAAGGGATGTAGACTCAAGCATAAGTTTCGGCAACAATGGACTATAGTTTCTTTGCTCTCAATTCTCTCTTATGCCTTCAATGTACCAAGGAGTTCCTTATATAGCTTTTCAAATGGGTAATGAAAGGTTGAATCCAAGCGATCTCAAGGCATATGGAAGGCCAGGGGTTAAGTGAGTCGGATCCATGTCAAGGAAAACTCCAAAAGGATTTGGATTTTGTACACATCCCGATGTACGCAGTTTTAGTGGTCAAACCCACGTATATACGCGATTATAGGTTTAAAAGTCGTTTGTATCATTTTTCACATGTTTTTAGGGATGGTCAAGGAAACATCAAAGGACAAAAAATGGTCCACGGGGTCTAAGGAGTCTGCAAAGGGACAGGGGAAAGGCCATACAAGTGTGATTCACCTAGAGTGGTAAAATTAGCTATAACAACACCTCATAGGTGGTATAGCACTTGGATACTACAAAATTAAATCCTACCTGCATTGAGTGGTGATAGTTAATCATATCATGGACACCAATACGAAGGTAACCATCTAGCATAACATCCAACTATATCGGGTCATAAAAGTAAAGAAACTTCTTCACCATGGCAAGTGGGTCAGTAGGAGTAAGATTCAATGGAAATTTCCCCATGTGATGGAGAAATTTGATGCAACAAGGATTGTTTATCCCTAAGGGGATGCTACTAATACAAGAGGATATTGATGGCCACCCACCTATTATACTAATTTGGAATGGTTCCACATCTTTACATATTTACTTTATCTTTTTAGGTCCCAAACTTTCGACATGTTTTTTGGGCATTTCCCTTGCATTTTTTGCTATGGATGCAAGCCATAAATATTTGGTTGTGTGGCCTACAAAACTCATCGATCATTATTTAATCCTTTTAATGGTCCAATAAATTGAATAAATGTAGTTTTAATGAAAATGTTTCACCCCTAGGAAGTTAACATATCAACTAACCTTCTTAGAGTCCCCATCCCTTTTGTCGGACTTAACTCTACATGATGCATCGTAAATGGTAAGATTGTACTTGAATTCATGATTTTTTATTTCATGGTATGGCACATGGAAAGTTATGATTGGTGGAAGGGATCTAATCCATTAGTCCCTAATGGAATTCTTGCATAACTTGAGATCCCATATTCCTTGTGGGTGTGTATTCTCCTTTTTACGGTGTTTCCATTTTTAACTAGTAGGGGATTTCCCCATGAAGTTTGAGTATCCGTTTGTATCATTATTTGTAGGAAATGTAATCCATTCATGGAGCATCAGTTTCCTCAATAAACCTTCCTCCCTATCAAATCTATTGGGATGCATATCAAATATTCATGATCGTAAATTTTAAATGGTTGATCGTACTCCTTTATCTTCATGATGGATTATGAGTTGGTTATTTGATTTGGTGGGGGAATATACCATTCATGACTCTTAAAAGTTTCGAGGTACTTAGTCAACCTTCTTTATGTGATTCATTATGGACTATTGATCTCATCTAGTGAAATTAAAATCTACCATCCATGGTACTCTCACATTTTAAGTCCCTAATGAGATCAATTCATATAAGCAAGTATGTGTCATTGATGTGGACTAGTGAGATAATTAAAAAATCATGACACTAAGTAGTTTTATCCCCAATGGATATAACTTCACATGAGATTATTTGTACCTTTGATCCCATTCAACCGAATGAAGATCCACTGTGTGTGGCACTTTGGATTTTGACAACCCCCAATGGGCCTCCCTACCCATGAGTATATTTATATTATTTATCTCATTTGGAAAGGTGAAGATCCACGTTTCATGACAATTGAGTTTTGCTAACCCCTATTGATCTAAATCCACGTGATAAGTTATGTATCATTGATCTAGGCTAGTAAGGAAATCATGTATTATTCATGACGTTTCAGACATGTTTTTTAATCCATTAAAGAAATCCATGTGAGGAGTTGTGGACAATTGATATCATCCATTGTTTGGAACCTCAAACATTAGCATCTCTTTATTATCTTATAGGATTGGATCCATATTTTTATGCAAAATACTTGATCCTCATTGGTACTTAGGAGTCCACCTTTAATTCAATGGGCCAACTTACCATTTTTAAATATTATGGGGTTTCTTATGTAGAAAAAAGGATTCATAATGGGTCTAGAGATTTTTTGTGAATATTATCTTAGTGACACCAAGGGGGGGATTTGAGGAATCTTGTAAATGTGACAAGAACATAGGGTATTTACCCTAGGTGATGGATTTCTATTATAATATATAGGCTGTAGATTGTAACTAGGTAAAGTTTTGGTAGGGGTTTCCAAAAAGGAAAACAAGGTTAAAGAATATACAAGGTGGATGCAGATATACAATAGTTGTGCAAACCCATTATTACTCTAAATTTATATATGAATCATGGAGAGGAGGTAACATAGGATATGCCTACCCATAGGGACCCTTGGAGAAATAAAATGAGGACTAAAGGTTGGTCCATCAATAATATTAGAGTCTAGCGTCTATGAGACTCTACATTGACAAACCCAAGGCTAAATTTAATGCCCAACTCTATGAAGATATTAATTTTTTTGAATTGTGGTAGATGGAACATGGAAGGTACTTTGGGGGTAGTGATGCATTTATTAAATATTGTAATGACACATATGATCCCTGAGAAAAATAGATAAATTATTAGGCTAGGAATAAGTAATAAAAATATCAAACATATGGTCCATGTTTAAAAATTGAAAATACCATGTTAGTATTGATGTTATTCTAATATAAACAAAGAATGTAAATTCCCTTTGATGGTTTCGACACATATTCAGCACTCAGGAAAATGATGCCGAGGGGTTAAAGAAGGCTCCAAAAAATTGGAGAAAATTGCCACTATGTCTAGTGGAGAAAAAAATAAGATAACAACTAGATGTGGGTACCATCAATGTACAACATACAAGGATAGAAGGTGGAATATATCCAATAGTATAGTAAGGAAAGTACAAGCACGCAAGAGACCCAAACCATTTTATACACTATTGTAACTACATCCATATGTGTTGAGGAAGTGATCCAGGAGGATCTATGATCTCTAAAAAATCAATAGTCTCAAATGCTAAAATAGATGGTGTCATTGCATAGGGATTAGTGAGATATTTCCAACAGATCTTGAATCGCCTCAAATAAAAGTTGTAAGAAGGAAGATGTTGCATTATGTAGTTTCAACAAAATAGGAAAAAGGAAAAACAAGGGTACCACATGGAAATCCCATGGGATTCAACATGGGATGTCCATATAGTTGACTTGCATAGGATTACATAAGCATGATGTAAACATGGTAATGTGGTATCACGATAGGTTTCCACATGTCACCCATATTCGATCAATTTGTGTTAAAGAAATGTAACTCTGGAAGATATTATATTTTGTATTATTATTGTCATTACCCCTTCTGGAGATGTTTTTCCTCTAATTAGGGATGCCATTGATGTATTTGGTCATGTAAATCCTTGAGGTAAAACCTTCTCTTTAATTCGGGTCAATAGTACCCACAAAAGTATCATTAAAATGTATTTTTGAGTCTTCTCAGGAAAGTCAGTCCTGGAATCAAGGAGAAGTCGGCCCAGTTGGGTTATTAGGCCTCTCAACTAATTAGTATAAATAGGAGAGGTGCTTCCCTCATTTGGACAAGTATAACACTCAAGAAGTTGTGCTAGAGAGAGAAGAGATAGTCCATCTGGAGGAGAGGAAGCAATCTAGTCTTATTCTTTGGGTCTTACACTGTACTTGGTTGAAGTCTATATAGAGGATTTTTTGCTGGGTTTTCTTCCCCATGAGGGTTTCCTTGGATAAATATTTGTGTTCTCTTTTGTTCTATTGTTCTTGTTATTCTTTCATAGATCCTTTTGTTTTGGTATAGAAACTTTTAAACTCTTAACATGGTATCAAAGCTAACCTGAAAGAAGACATTGTGTAGCAGCTCATCCTGTAATCCGACAAGATAGGGTTTGCTATTCTGGATACCTCCCTCCACAATTCAGATGGAAAATAAGGTCCATTCAACTCACCCTAGGAGGGTGCATCTTTCTGTCAAAGCATTTTTTCATTCTAAGGATTTCCACTTTTTGACCTACCACTACTGCTAGGAGAAACTAGGGCATAAGAGTTTTCAAGATTCCATTCTCATATTTCAGAAAATCAAGATATAGTCTATCTCACCTTGGGGAGGTGCATATTTTCCTCTATTCATCTCTACAAGTGATCCTAGTTGGAAAATTAGGGTTTTTCAGTCAAACCCTAAGTCACCCTGAAGCAGATTCCAAAAGCAGTCATCATACTAGAAAGTTCTATCCCATATATTTTCATTTAAAGTTCTCATTCAATAAAGATGACAAACAACAACAAGCTTGATGAAAATATTGAGGGAGTATAGAACTTCAGAGCATGGAAGTACATAATCATGCTCATCCTTTAAGAAAATGACATAGATGGACTTATCAAAGAAGAGGTCAAGGAACCAGAGTGAGAAGAGGAAAAGGCCAAACATAAAAGGGATATGTTCAAAGTAGAAAGGATCATAGCTAATTCCATCAAGGATCAGTTGATCCCCCATGTACCTTTAAATAATAATCCAAAAGAAATGTTTAATGCACTAACTAGTATGTTTGAAGGTAAGAACATCAACATAATAATTACCTTGAGAAACCAACTCAAAGGTGTGAATATACAGAAGAAAAATACCATACAATCATATTTCTTAAGAGTATCTCAGATCAAAGAACAATTAGAATCCATTGGTGATATGGTGGAAGAATAAGAAGTGGTGATGACCACCCTAAATGGTCTCCCTAGAGAATGGGATTCCTTCATTAGAGGAATATGTTCTAGAAGAAAGTTAACCAAATTCAACAAGCTATGGGAAGAATGTGTACAAGAAGAAGGATAGTAAACAGAGAAGAGAAGCTAAATGATAATGAAGATCAATCTCTAGCTAGACACACCAAGAATGGAAGAATCAAAAGGAAGAGTCAATGATCATCTCCCAAAAGATCACCAAACTTCAAGAAGAATAAGAAACCTAGAAGGGATTGTTCATCCTTTGAATGTTACTCATGTCATAATATGGGATACATTGCTAGACATTGTGCTCTTAAGAAAGACTAGTTCAAGAAGAAGAACTAAAAGTACCATGCCCATACAACTGAAGAAAATGAATTAGACAAGGAAATGACCATAGAAAATGAAGACTCTAGTGAATATTATGCCCTAATTTCAGTTATCACAGGATCAATCACTTATGGAAGTGACACTTGGCTCATAGACAGTGGTGATTCCAAACATATGACAGGACATAAGGATTTACTCTCTTATCTTACCCAAAAAGACTATTCACATAAGGTATAACTTGGACATGATTATCAGTACCCCATCAAAGGAATGAGAGAAGCCTCTTACAAATTAAGAACTGTAAAGTTCATGAAGATGAAAGAATTCTTATATGTCCCGGGTTTAAAGAAGAATCATCTTTCCATCTTAGCTCTAGATAATAAAGGGTTTAGAGTTTGCTTTGTAGATGGTGAAGTTTTTATGTAGCTGCAAGGGGAAAAAAATAAATGATGCTATTGTAATTGGTGTCAAAGAAGGAGGACTCTACAAATTAAAAGGACACACAGATTCAGCCCTTACAACTAGCACCATTAGTCCATGTGAACTATGGCATAGAATACTTGCTCATGTAAACTACAAAGCACCCCCAATTGTGAGAAAAGTTGTCATGTGACTACTAGAGATCCAGATCAGTCATGAAGGAGTATGTAAAGGATGTGCTCAAGGAAATAACACCAAGAATCCATTCCCAAGCAGTAACATCAAAGAAAAAGGGATCTTGGACATTGTACACTCAAATGTGTGCAAACCGATTTCAGCCACTTCCTTAAGCAGGTATGTATATTATGTCTCCTTTATTGATTATTACTATCATAAGACTTGGATATACTTCTTAAAATTTAAAAATGAATTATTTGGAAAATTTAAGGAATTTAAGGATCTTGTGGAAAATCTATTTGAAAAGAAGATCAAGACCTTAATATCAGATAATGAAGGAGAATCCACTTCAAATTAAGTCAAGGAATTCTGTAAGGAATTTGCACTACAGAATTTGAGGCCAAAATCCAACGGCTACCATGTCTAAAATTCGGTGACTAACCTGTCAGGTATTCGACACATACACCTTTTTTTTGTTGTCAGTGGTGTAACGTTGGATCTCTGACCATCGACTAATACGGGTCAAAGCTCCGACAGACCATTGTGTCACATATTCGACTGTTATTCCTTCTGAAGTGCCAACCAAAATTGCATAAACCTTCGAAAATCCGACGTCCTCTGACACTTGAAGCATCAGCCGTCCGACGGACAAAAGTGTCTGAGAAATGGCAATGTCGTCGATTTTTAATTCAGATAGTGTTGGTACTCCTACACTCTCCGACACTAGAAGATTCAGCCTTCTGACGCAATACGACATGTTAACCGTCGGATTCATGGCATGGTCATCAGATGGGTTGACCGGAGTGTCTAAAGAACGTCGAAAAAGCGACGCCTGTTGATGAAATTTAAAAAAAAATCCAAAGATTTCACTTACGGCCACATGGTTTCAACCTAGAATTTGACTACTGAAGGAATCCTAATAGCAAACTAGAGGATTCTATGTCAAGTATATATTTCATCCTTGCACATATAGTTATCACAACTACTTTACTCTTAACTTTAGTTTTCGCAAAATAGAAAACCCAATATCCTCAAGAGAAGCACCCTCCTTTCTATTTATGGAATAAGGAAGAGAGTAATTACAAGCAAACCCTATACTAAGTCTACAAGTGGACCACTTAACAAGACAAAGTCCAATCTAACCAATCCATGAACACTTTAAGAGAATGTTCTTTAACTAGAGACATTACATGTGCTAAGGGTAGGTGATTAGAACACAACTTCATGGTAGTGTGAACCACATGTACAAAGGTCACATAATCCCATGCTCACATGTTCCATCTTACCCACTTAGAAATGGCCTATGTGACTTGGATTTTGAGAGAGTCGGAGAAAGGTTGCTTGCAATCAATTTTTCCTAGTTGAACATAATGCAGTGCTTCTCTGGGTGAGACTATTAGTTGGAAAGTAGAATGAAGCAGTCCCCATACACTGTCTGTGTCCCTGGCCTCCATTTTGAGTTGACTAAAGTTATAAAGGGTGGTATTTTATAACATGATTAAGATGAAATGGGTCTAAATAATTGTGTTTATCCTGCATATGCATTGTGCTAATTGTATAAGTATCTGCATAAGTTTCTCCCTGTATAAGAAAGAGCTCTCATGCAAAGAGTGCTTTACATCCCCAATCTTAATAAGTGATGATGGAGGACACTGAACCTATAGAGTCTCTAAACAGAGGGGACCAAAGGAAAAAGCTAAGATAAAAAAATAACAAAAATAAACTTACTCACCAAGAGGCATTCAATACTTTTAGAATAGTCTATCTTTGCTCAAGGAAGGGATATAGAATAAGATTGAATCCTACAAATACATAACCACTTCATATAGCAAAGAGACAAAGAAACAACAGAGTATGTTACCTTAAATCATTATTATTAATGTATAGTAGATATTTATCTTCACTCTTGCAAATTACAAACAACCAATAGAATAGTATAGTATAATAGTCTAGCAAACTTCCAGGGGATCAATACTTGTTTTCAGAATTATAGTCTTAGGGTAAACAGTAAATGGCAGATATACCTCATTTGGCACATTTGCTACTTTGAAATTTCCGTCAAATTTTGGTTTTGGAGTGTACTCCAATTATTCAATGCCCCACCCCTACACACTCAGGAAACAAACGAAAACTAAAGAAGAGCAACGATGTTCATAACAATAAATGCAACATCAATCTGCAAACAATAAAAATCCCAAAACATAGCTGAAAGGAATCCCAAAACAAAGGATAGGCTGACCAATGGGCATAAAACAATGCCAAGTGTTTTTACCTCTCGATTTTTAATAAGATAGCCTTGCCCATCCACCATGTGTGAAATCATCATTATCATGTCATATTCGGCATCAGGGAACTTGAAAGGAAGCTTGGTTGTCTCTATATCAAAAGCACACACACGAACTTCAGCTCGTTGAAGAAGATCTGCTCTATTTTCCAAGGTAACCTTTGAAGTGTACACTTTAACAGTGTACCATTTTCCACATCTTGCATCTGCAAGATTGCAAAATCCATAAACAAGTAAAGAATGAATGTTAGTTTTTCGGTATATAAAAACTCTTGCTGCAAAGGCTGTTGAATGTGGACTTATGATGTAGAGACAAGCCATTCTTTGTTCAAAAGCATCTTGAAAACATTGAATGTGGACTCATGATGTAGAAACAAGCCATTATTTTTTCAAAAGCATCTTGAAAACATAAAATGAAGACATGAGTGTGTTGTGAAAATAAATGCATCATGCTACAATTAACCAAGTATTCAAACAATCTATCTCCGAAGCTATCATTCCCAACCATTTATATAAACATGTTATATAAAATCTATCATTTACTAATTCATATCAAGTAACTAAGTTNCCCTCACATCACTCTCAACTCCCCAAACCCAATGCCTATACTTGCAAATAACAATTTATTTCACTATTTCACAATGCAAATAACAATGCATCTACAATGGAAATTATTTCACTCAATAGTTGAAAAATGCTTTCATTAAATCATTCTTTATAAAATTCATTAAACCATTCAATCATTCAACAGCTGAAAAAACCATTCATTAACTCATTCATTAAAACATTAATTTAGTAAATGGCAGAAAAAAATATCAGTAAACAATTCAGTAAAGCATTCATTTATAAAACAGAGGAAAAAGCATTAATTTTTTTTTATATAAATAATAATTACTGAAAATTTGTTTAGTCACTTCCTTTTTACTTTTCTTCTCTTTAAATATTTAGTTAGGGTCACATCTTCGGGAATCTGATCATCGGTATCCCTACTAGTCTGCTCAGAAGGTTGAACTTCAGGTGAGGGGTGATGAATTTCTACAATAATGTCAAAATCTTTCATTAATATATTTATATTTTGATAAATACGAGTAATTCATTAAAAAAACATTACGATTGTGTGTTTTTACCTTCCATGTGCACATCAACATGTTCAACATTATCTCATACTGGCCCAACCTGTTCCGTGTTATGATCTGCAGCTACATGCTCTGTAGTTGAATTGTGTAGAATTAGAATTAATGTTCATCATCTGCAGTGGTCTATAAAAAACAGTAGCACATTAATAAATTCATTACCAGGATGAGAAGCATGATCTTCGTTTGGTTGATCATGTACTTCATCCTCGACATGAATGGGATCGTTACTTTCCTACACAAAAAGGAATAAATAATCTACGTTAGTTTATTTATAAGGAACAAATTGCATGAGCATTAATAAATTATCATTAAAATATACAGTTTTCACATACCTAGGCACCAGATGGATCAGCAAAAGATCGTGTAGTATTCACAGACAAGCTTCTCTGGTGTTCAACAACGGCATCAAAGCCATGTTCAAAGCCAAGATTCATGTAATCCGCACTGGGCAATTCTTTGAACCGGTCGGCCTTCATATTTGCATGATGTCATTAATTTTAAATCCTTTTGTCAAAACAAAACAAAAATAATAATATGTATGATATTTCGATGCGGATTCAGGTTTTGCAATACTTGCATATCGGGTCGCCAAGTTGGAGTAACCACCAGGCCCAAGCTTGTGTTGGCCATTTTTTTCAATTCTTTCCTTTGTGGCCTTAGATGTGTCCAGGAGCCTAATTAAGTTTTTAAATAAATTAGTCTATGTACCAAAATTGATATAAAAACTAGTAATAATAAGTCTTACCACTACATTTTGGAATGAATTGCATACCTCCCTGTTCCACCAGGTGGTATCTTTCTTGATTTTCTTAGGCCATTCTCTTTTCCATCTTCCACCAGGGCTTTCCACTCCATAAATGGAATCATTGCAGGGCACTCATACCTAGGGTTCTTTTCTAGGTGAACCCTATATTGGTCTCGGACAATCTTTAGATGTTTTCCAGCCTTTTGTAGTACCTTCGATGTATCAAAGGTATATTTTCCGAACAGACTAACCAAGTGATTAGTTAGATCATCCTTTAAATCTTTTGGTTGCTTGTTCAACATTGTGCGGATGGTGGGACTGAAGATCTCCAAGGCCAAATCATATAGATGTTTATAAAATATATCATTTCCTGCAAAACATTATTGCCATCATTAGTGAACATTAGAAAATATTATCGGTATATTAGACACAAATTATAAAAAATAAATTGAACAATCTATAATGACCTAGAATCCTCTCTATCTTTATTGGAAGCAGTTCTTCATTTACCAAAAATGTACACTTTATTGAACCAGTGCTATTCACATGAGAAGATCCAGGAAATGCTTCCACATCTCTATCTAGCCCTGCATCCACCCCTTCTTCTACAACATCTGTTGTGGGTGGGGCACCATCGGCTTCACCCTCTGCTACCCTCGACGGTGTCATAGAGCATGTTGTCGATTGTTCAGTGGACAATATGGGAGCAGTATGTGGTGTACGTGGAGTGGTTTGGTCACTGGGACCAACATTTCCTTGACCACCACTGATAATCTCCATAGCATGTTGTAAATTAAACCCATTGTACGGTGTCATAGAGCGTGTTGTCGATTGTTCAGTGGACAATATGGGAGTATTTTGTGGTGTACGTGGAGTGGTTTGGTCATTGGGACCAACATTGCCTTGAACACCACTGATAATCTCCATAGCACGCTGTAAATTAAACCCATTGTTTTATAAGTTCAACAGCATATAAAATCAAATATTATAAAGTTTTTATAAATGAATTTACATTTTTATTCGATAACTTACATCCAGTTGTTTACATTGATGTAACAACAATTGAAGCCTTTGTTCGAGCCCTTCTGTTAGTGGAACTGCCAATGTCAGAAGAACTAGTTCCTCATTTTTTTTCCCTTGTCCTTTGTAGCACCCTCAACGGGTCTGCAGACTCTCTAATTTCACTATCTCTCATCAACCAAGAGACCTCATTCTATAAAGAGTTTTGAGATGTCGTTTCATAAATGGAATCCCTTGTCTGTAGTTGGAATATATAAAAAATTTCTTATTCTTTGAAAATATAGTGTGTGCAAATAATTATATTAGGGATTACATCTAGGATTACTTGACACCTAGCTGAGGGCGTGGTCTGATCAACAGATGGGGATTTACCCGGATCAGCCACTTGCAAAAAAAGTAGCGAACATTATCACAATGAACGCAATATGTATAAGCTACCAAATACAGAACAAAAACAAAAATAAACACTATGCTACATGTTTTATATGTGTACATTTTTGAAGTATTTAGAATGTGGAATTACATTTAGGTTAAATGGTTGCCTCGAGTCTCCAGTCGTTTGATCAACAGCTGGGGAGTTTCCTGGTCAATCTACAAAAAAGGTAGACAACATTACCGTCCTGAACGCAACCATAAAAATGAAAGAATACATAACAAAATAAACATAATGCGTCACGATAGACATGTTTACGATTTTAAAGTATTTGAAATGGAGAATTACATTCATGTTTGGTTGTTTCCCTGATGCTGTAGTCGGCTGATCAATAGCCGGCTGGCTTCCCTAATCAACACTCTGCATGGAAAATCGATAATATTATATAAACGAACCTAGTATACTAATGAAAATACATAACAACGTATCTGTATGTCCATCCTAAAATTTAATATTACATTGGCAATATCGATGTATACCTGTTGCCTTGACTCGGGTTGACAAACATCTACGGAGATGGAGGTGCCCTTGAGAGAACCCTGCATCAAAAACATACTAAAAGTTACATAAGGAAACATGAAATTAAATAGATAATTTCAATTATATGTTAACAAAAATTCCTATAGACGTTAAAATAATTAATAAAAGGACTTATAAATTGTTTGTTGTACCATAACCATACTAACATTATTTGTATCTACACGGTTCAAATTGTAATCAATAAGCAGTTCTTCGCCAACAACTATTGATTTAATTGCACATACAAAGACACGGTTCCCTTCACGCGACTCGAATATGCAGTTGGGTTGCTTTAATGTAGACCATGGTTGTGTACCGTTTATAAACCCTGCAATATTACCGGTTGTTTTTGGCCTTCCATCCATGTACATGGTTGCTCCTTTATTTTGAGCTTTGTCTTTTAGTTGTATATAATTCGCTGACAACCCATATCTACACATACTTCGTGTATATTGGACCAAGTGCATCCAATCACTGTAGTTGTAACGGGGTCTAACAAACTCCATCAATTCTGTACATCTACCGTATCCAACCTTTATGTCGTCCATGCAAAACAAGCCCAATCCATGCAATGAGGATGGTGCAATTCTATATATCCTCTCATTCACACAAAAATCAATGTTTACTTTAGGAAGATCGCTAGGCACCCATTGTTTCACTAGGTGTTGGTACCTTAAGGGCATGTCGATGTCTCCCACTATCTCATCATCATAGGAACATGACCCCCCTCCTTGGAGAAAAAAAATCATGTGTTTGTCGAATTTTCTTCTGATCTTCTAACATCTAGTTGATCTAGCCCGTGTAGACCTACTGGATGTCTCACTTTCCTCTAGCCTTCCCAAACTCCCTTCACTGGAGGAAGATAGGTTTGACAAATACCTGTTTGGTTCTACCTGCACCATGGGCAAAAAAAAATTTGGCATAAACATAGCAAAATACCAGCAAAAAAACATGGAAAGACTTATAAGAAAAAAAACTTTGAAAGACTTGTAAGCCAATAACTTGTTAAAGAAAAATCTTGTCAAGAATGAGTTTGGCTATAGGTGTGGGAATTTGGTAGCCCTAAAAATTCTAATGTATGCCCCTCTTTTGGTTACATACAAGTCTCCATTCTAACTTATTGCTTGCATTTCCTTTTGCTAACATGAATTGGGTAGGCTTCATAAGCTTCAAATGTATGCTTGTGGCCATTGTACTTTAGCCTTTCAACGTTGTCAAGCTTGAAATGATATGTTATGCATATGCATCACATATAACACTGCAATTTATGCCAATATATGTCTATACAAAACCTGGAGGTTCTCCTTTAATGGACTATCTCCTTCAAAGAACATATCTCCTTTAAGTGGTTTTTAGTTTTCCCATGAATGATTTTGTGATGTAGATGATTTTATTTTTAGAGTGGATGTTTTAACCTCTATGCTACTCTAAAGTGCATAATCCATCACTTCAAAGACATATTTCCCAAATGGTGGTGAAGAGCGGACATTTCTAGATTTGGCTAGTTGGCACGTTAAATACATTTATATCAGTCTATAATATTTGTTGATTTATTCCTTTTAGCTTGTCTTGATGATGGTTTTTTTCCCATATTAATTTTCAACCCTAAGGCAATTCTAACTTGTTTTCCCATACTAATTTTCAACCCTAAGGCAACCCTAAGGAATACAATTGATCAACTTCATAGGAATAGTAGACAAACATTCAAAGGTAACACCTCTAATCTAGGAATTTTGACTACATCCACATCACTAACCTTCAACATACTGAGAATTCAAGTCTAATACTGAAGTAGCTAATCCAAAGAAGCAATAAATAAGAGAGATCAGTAATATGAGGGGATCATCCACCTCAATCATCCAAAGGATTTCAATAGCAACAGCACATAAAAGACTCAAGTGCTAAGGGCCAGAAAACATGGAAAGTGCCCTAACCAGTACATTCACCATCAGCGAATTCAGTAAACTGAAAATGGCCTGAGGCCAAGGTTAATGCTTCTTTGGATAAGCTATCAGCCTTAGTATTGTGTTCTCTGAATATGTGAACTGCTTTTAGCTGGATGAAGTAAGGTTCCATATCACAGATACGTTGACACCAACCATCAAGTGCAAGTAAAGTTAGTTATGATCTTCTATTGAACCAATTAATGATGGTTATGGAGTCGCCATGAATGTGTAGAGTGGGAAGGACCATGGATTTAGCACAATAAAGGAGAGTCTATAAAGAAAGTAGTTCAAATATGGTTTTTGTACTCAGACAACCACCCAATTTGAAGCAAAAATAGTGGTCCTAGGTGATCAAAAGATGAACACCTATACCTCCAATTTGATTGGTTGAAGCCCCATCAAAGAAGATGTAGGTACAATTATCGAAATAGTTTATTTGGTCAAACTCGGAGGTTTCCTGGAGTGAAATAATGAGTACGGGCCTCCTCCTAAGGCCAATTTTAATGGTCGTGCTACGAACACACCTAGCAGCTCTTCATCTGGCGGAGAAACCGGAACCCTACTCTCGGTTCTAGCTGTTTAATTTTCCAGCGTGTTCTGCACTATGTCCGGGAATGGTAAACCGGTAATTTCTAGTGAGGAGAAGATGTTGAGCTCTTACTGCCATGGGTCAACAGATTTGTCTTCCATGTCTACCGGACCTACTCCCAAATTCACAAAAACCTCCAAATTGAACTGAACTATCCAAAACGAAATGAGTCTCAACAATGTCCAAATACACTTGTCATTTTTTATTATATATTATATGTATTTTATTATTATTTTATATTATATGTATTTTATTTTTATTATATGTTATTTTATATTATATAAATTGCCATAATAGTATTAGGATATTTTTATTGGCTTCTTTTTATTGAAAGTTGAACTGCCTAAAAGTGCACAGATCTCATCTAGGACCCTTTAAGATTCATAATAACAACTATTGTTATAGGATTTTATTCTCCAAATGAAACACCAAAACCATACTTATCATTTAATATTTGTGTAGGGATGTTTTTCTGATCTTTCCCATAATTTATGATACTAATGGGATTGTATGCAAAAATTTATGTATGCCCTAAGAAATATTATGTATGCCCGTCTTTTAGTTGCATACAATTCTCCATTCTCACTTATTATTGCTTGCATTTCATTTTCCTAACATTGCCTTTTCCTTTTACTGGCCTAACCCCTTTTCAACAATAATAGTTGCAGATTTAATCAAGTGTTTTTCTACCGAGGTGGTTGATTCAACCGAGTTGACCCCCAACCAAGCTAACTCAGCCTTTGAAACGATCGGAGTGACGAGTTTGGTATCGAACCAAGCAAATCAGGGTATGACTGAATGGATCGGTAACAAAATGGTCAATTCGTCCCAATCCATACTAAATTGACCAAGTGAATGTGGGAATGCACAGGCCACACACATGACACTTCAATTCAAAAAACAAATTAACCTAGAAATATAAACATCTAGACTCTAAACCTACTTCATTGTCGATTCAATTAGGTTTGTAGGATTCCTATACATCATAACACTATTTGGAGTAAAACACAACTTGCTTTGTGATGCAGAAGCATAGGCTCATGGAAACGAATTCATCCATGGCTTGATCAAAGTCATATGAATTGAGAGACCTAGGGTCTCAACAATTGTAAATTATTTTATCTTAATTAAAAATTGAATAATCTGGAAGAGGACACTTTTCCTTTCCACTTGTAAATGTTTGGATAAGAGTCATTAGTTTGTTAGTAAGTCACTGATGACTCATAGGGGTCAGTTGAGTTTATTAAGGACTCTGTTCCTTAATTATAGGATATGTAAATAGAATTAGAATAGAATTGGAGGTTTATTTAATGCAGATCCAAATCATTTAGTTAGGTAGCTTATGTTAGCTCGAGGAGCTTTTTGTTAGCTCATTTTGAGGTGAGGAAGCTCACAGAAGCTTGGGTAGCTCGAGAAGGACAGAGAGCCAATGGGATGCGACACCATTGCTACAATGGCGTAGCCCATGGCATAACGTACCAAGATCTAGAATCTTTCCTGACTTAATTTACAAACAATAAAATCAAAGGGTCATGCATACTCCCAAACCCAAACCATTATTAATGCACAGAGTAAATCCCATAGGATGACAGCCATGAATCGAACCCAGTAAGTCAGCAATTCAAAATGCAACATTAAATCTACTACACAGTCCCAAATCTTTACACAGTATAATATTTTATAAACATCAAATAAAATCATATATACCAAATCACATTGAAATCCTTACATAAAAGCCAATGCACAATGTATTTACATAGTGAGGCACGAAGCCTCTTTTACAACAGTCAAACAATTAAAAATGTTAAATGGAAAAGTCATGAGCTATGGCACCATTACAAGTAATGGTGCAGCCACGACCCAAAAATGCCAAACCTCCCAACAAGAGTCCATTAAAAACCAAAGAAAGCTACATTATAAACCCCGAAGGCAGAGTCAACAAGTGCCACACAAAACCCCAACCCAGTAAAGTTCTCCAACTCAGAAATGCCCAAAACGAGAGGAGGCAAGTAAATCTTGCTAGCATGCTTACCATGGCTATGAAGAAGAAATCCCAAATCGATAGTGTATCCTGTGCAAACCCCGGAGTGCCTTCGCGTTCACCTGCAGACAAACCAACGATGGCATGAAAAGCATGACCATGCCATGGAGAATACAACGAAGCAATACATTTTTACACCGAGTCGATATAGCTTACTTGCGACTTGATGGGGTCGTCTCCCTTCTCCAAATGCGTAGAGGCCACACTAAACCAAAATGCCAAAAACCATATTGCACATGCAGCTGGTGACCATTAATGCATGCACAAACCCTCAGCCAGTGACCATTAACGCATGCACAAACCCTCACCATAGTTTATGGAATCAACATTATACCATATACCAACCAAGTCATATGTTAAACCCTCTATCCTATATTTTCACCACCCTTTAAATATCAGCGCAGACTTAGTACTTAGGACATGGTATTTATACCATAATCTCCCAACCTTATGGTATGAGCAGTCCTTAACACTATCATATAGTATTTACAATGTTTATCAAGCCTGTCTATGCAAAACTAGAGAAATTGCATAATTACATCTATAGATGTGCTACAAAATGAATGATCACTATAATAGCGACTCACAGATACGAGCGGGGGTGAGGCATGAAGCCCTATTCTAAGTTCATGACCTGAACAATGAGTTTCTCATTTGTAAGGTAAGAAGGTTTGTAAATTGAATCCTTGAATAACCCACTAAATGAGGAAGGGTCTGTCTGCATTCAAGCTTGTCCCACAAAGGAGCAAAAATCACAGCGTGCACAAAAAACCCTTGTCACAAAAAACATTATATATTATATGTTTTTTATTTTTATTAAATATTATTTTATATTATATGTATTTTATTTTTATTATATGTTATTTTATATTATATAAATTGCCATAATAGTATTAGGATATTTTTATTATATCCTAACTTGAATAAAGAACCTTCACATTAATGAGGGAAGAACCATCTACATAACGACACATCCGTATCTTGGATAAATGAAAATATATCTTTGAAGGATGATTGAAAAGTTGAGCATGTGAGCTTGTGAGCATGGTGGTGATGATGATGATGATGATGTTGATGATGATGATTATGATTATGATGTTCATGTCGATGATGACAATGTTGTTGATGATGATGTTGATGATGTTGTTGATGATGATGATGATGTTGATGATGACGATGACAATGATGATGATGATGATGATGATGATTGTGACGATGATGATGATGATGATGATTATCATCATCATGAGGATGAAAAAGAAAATGATGATCGGATGATGACGACGATGATGAAGATTATGATGTTGATGTCAATGATGACAATGATGATGTTGATCATGACAACGATGATGATGATGACGATGATGATGAAGATGGTGATGGTGGTGATGATGAAGACGATGGCAATGATGATGATGATGACAATGATGATGTTGACGATGACAATGATGATGATGAAGATGATGACAATGATTATGATGATGATGAAGACGATGGCAATGATGATGATGATGAAAATAATGATGTCAATGATGACAATGATGATGATGACGACAATGATTATGATGATGATGATGATGATTATGATTATGAAGATGATCATGATTATGATCATGATCATGATTATGATGATGATGATGATTATCATCATCATGAGGATGACGATGATGATGATGTTGATGATGAGTATCATCATCATGAGGAAGACGATGATGATGAATATGATGCACCATTTGTATCATCATCTGTGTCAACATTGTAAGGATTGGCCATATCATCATCGTCATCATCATCAGTTACGCTCATCGTGTCATCGTCAGAATAATATTCAATGGCATTGTCTACTACATCATCATCATCAACTATTCCTTGGACATCTTCTGTTGGATCATCATCATCAACTAAATCAAGTTGGTCATGCTCTTCGTCATCATATTCTTCTTCCAGAGAACCCTCTTCATTACCATCATCTAGGTTATATTTTACCAGCCTTCCCCTTGGATCGTGTCTCACAACAAACGACCAGCCTGCTTTACCTGGAACCTCCGAGTAAAATACTTGTTCACATTGTCTTGGAAGAACATAGGGCTCTGTTCCTAGCTCAAACAACCTTTTGTTTACCATGGTAAATCCATTATCATGTTCAATAATAGTTCTATCGGGATCACATTGATTCAATCATAACCTGTACAATTTGACAACGAATAGAACTACCTTAAAGGATTTAAAGTCACACTATATAATATCTTCCAAATACCCATAATATCAATTTTCTAAGACTTCTGGATGTCTTTCAGTTCTAGATGAAACATTGGTAACCTCAAAGGCAGCCGAAACCCCAGAGTCTGATGTTTTCTTTGTTTCATCCAGTTTTTTGATCCGATATATACCTCCATTGTAGACCATAGCCTTATGGTGTTTTACCTGCAATAAGCAATACACAAAAAAATTACACATCCAACAGTACTTATGCAACAATACATGGAAAAAAAGAACATATACGTCAATAAGTATCAAACAAAATAAAATATTTAGAGGGATATTTGATTAATTATATACTTGCCATTTTATCTTTTACACCATATGCCAAATTGATTTCCCTTTCTGTTATATTGTTATCTCCATTGCGTTGTGCTTCTTTTACCAATGAAGCCACACCTTCCCATGATATTCCATGACCCGATTGTGTGCATCGTTCAATCCATACCTTCATCCAGTCAAGATTTTTGCGATGTATAAATGAATTGCATCCCATTCTCGACCAACTGTTTAATGACAATAACCATTAAATCAAAGAAAGGTGTAAATCTCCTGAACAAAGACATATATGCTCTTAATTAAAGCAATTATGACTAGAAAATACAATTAGAATATGAAGGATATAATAAAAATCCAGTATCTAATAATTACCTTTCATCTTCCTCAATATACATTTCCCCTTCAGTTGCTCCCCTTCAAATTTGTTATTGGAGTCTGAATCACAAATGCGACGTAAATTGAGCTTTGATGCTAAAATAGGAAGATATTCACTAACATACAACATGTTTTGGTATACCGTATATCCTTCCATCATATAACCCTCCAGATGTGCTAGTTGTCTCACCAAACCCTTCATAAATTTCAAGGTCCTCTCAACCATCCACATGGACCTTGAGTGCACAAGTCCACACAACTCAATCTCCTCAACTTGGTGTATGAGGTAGTGTTCCTTTGCATTGAAAAATGTCGATGGTAGATGCTTCTGCATTTCACACATGAGACGTAGAATTTCTCTCCTCCAATACTTTATATATTCTTTATGGATTTCTTTAGATGTCAACCATCTACAAGTGATGCAAACCAATAACGATATTTAACAAAAATAAACATTAAATTACAATATATGCTGAAATAGTGCACCAAAAAAAATATATAAATTATTATACGGAGAATTAAAGAAACACTAAGCACATGCAAGTAATCGCTAGTTACCTCATGTATTTACCAAGATTATATATAACTGGTTTGACATTGTTGTTGAAGTTGTCTGGGAGAGAGAGAGGTAGAACATACTGTATCAATATACAAACCATGCCATTTATTAAAAAAAGAGTATACAAACAAGAAAAAATTATATGGACATAACGATAATAATTACCTTGATGAAGACATGCCAATCATGTGTTTTGACCCCCGCAAAATCACCTTTTTTAGTTATGATATTCTTCAAGTTTGCACAAAAACCGGTGGGAAATTTAATTTTCCGCATTACTTCTTTGACAGCATTGCTTTGTTGCTCCGTAAACATCCATGGAATTGATTTTATATTAACTTGTTCTCCGTTGGTATGAAATTGGATGACGTCTTTCATTGCATGGTTGCTTTCTTAAATGTCTTTGCACACTTTCACAACTAACCCATTATACTATGAAACAAGAACTTTATACTAAGAACAAGAACTCTAGCCATAAAAACGATGATTTTTGCATAAAAAACACAAAAACACCCTCCAAATAGAAAAGTGTTGATACTAGTATACACGTTTTTTTGGGGGGGTAAAAAATAGAGCCATGGCCTAAACATGCCATACTGTTGTTTACAAAAACTTTGAAATCAACCCCTAAATTGGAAAAAGATTTTTTTCTTCAAGGGATAAATTATAACTTTTTTGAAACTTGCATATTAAACAAAAACAAATATTTCATAAATAATTTCAGCACTCTAACCATTAAAATCAAACAAATTATGATGTGATTCATAATGAAGTCATATATTAGACCTTACAAGAACAAATTATTCATATAAATTATCAAAAACTTATTTATAGTTTCAATTACAAACATCATATTAATAAAAAACATCTAAAATGTTTCATGTGAAATTATTTAAACTCATCTATAGGGCTAACACCCCACCATAATCTATATTTTTTGCAGACGATCGATTGGATATAATAATAAAAAAATTAAACCCCTGACCCCATTACATTACATTAAAAAGAAAAATTAAACACCCCCACTCCTAACCCCTAAACCCCCAACAACACTAATTCATAAAATTTAAAACACCCCCCTCTAACTCCCTAAATCCCCCCAACAACATTATATTTTAAAAATGACATAATATATTAATATAATATAATGTATTAATATAATATAATTACAATATTTAAAAAAAATAACATAATATGTTGATATAATATAATGTAATGGCATAATGTGCCTTGGATTGTAATGGCATAATGCCATGACATAATGTGCCTTGGACGAATGCTATTTCAACAACTTATTATGCACATAAGACGTTGTTCTATTTCAGGATGAGCACACTATGACAAAAATCTCATTATATTTTAAAAAATGACATAATATATTGATATAATAAAATGTAATGACCATTTTTTTTAAATGACATAATATGTTGATATAATATAGTGTAATGACATAATGTTCCTTGGATTGTAATGACATAATGCCATAATGAAATGACATATTGTGCCTTGGACGATTGCTATTTCAACACCTTATTCTGCATACAAGAGGTTGTTCTATTTCACGATGAGCACGCTATGACAGAAAACTCATTATACTTAAAATAAATTAAAAAAGACAAAATATATTGATAAAATATTATTTAATGACAATATTTAAAAAAATGGCATAATATGTTGATATAATATAATGTGGCTTCGATTGACATGACATAATGTAATGTCATAATGTACCTTGGACGAATGTTATTTCAATAGCTTATTTTGCATACAAGAGGTTGTTCTATTTCACGATGAGCACACTATGAAAAAAACCTCGAATGCGTTTTCGGGAGGATTTGGAAAGGGAAATTAAAACAAGATCACAAAGTCCACAAGACCACTGACATTAGATTTTTGTTTCTTGTATTAGTATTATATTCTTGAAATAATGTAATGAATTTTCTATATATCACAAAGTCCACAATATCACTCTCATTATATTTTTGTTTATGGTATTCATAGTATATTCTTGGAATTAAGTAATGAATTTCCCCGAAGTTGGAGCATGACGACAACAATTAATTATGTAATGAATTTTCCCGGAGTTGGAGCATGACGAGAACAATTAATGGAAATCAATCACAAGTATTGGTTGACGATAGAAACATAAGGCAATAAATCATAACTATTGTTTGTATTGAATCATATCACATAATTTTGCTGAATCATTGAGCAAGCATATCTTTAAATCCTGGCTTGCAGTTTCATTTGTATACTTAGTTATGTCCTTCTAATCTTCCAATGGCTTCCTCTTTCAGGTCTGCGTCCATTTCTTATACTTCTTATCCCCAGTACGACGTTTTCATCAACAATCCAGGACATGTTCGATATTATTTTGAATGCGACGCATAAGCTTCAAGCTTCTGCAACATAGGTTAATCTAGATGTTCTGGTGGATTACAGATTAAGAATTAATGCTTATTTAACTACCTTATACTTTTTTATATTATTTTGAATACAATATTCAAGCTTCTGCAACATATGGTTAATCCAGATGTTCTGGTGCATTACAAATTAAGAATTAAAATTGCTTAGTTAAACGATATTGCTCAATCTATTATGTTTCTTCGTTAAATGATATTGTGATGTTCTATGTTTTTGTTTCAATGAAGCATGGGAGGTGGGAGGCGGGAGCAGAGCTCTGCTCCTGCCTCCTGCCTCCCTCTCTATTATGTTTCTTCGTTAAATGATATTGTGATGTTCTATGTTTTTGTTTCAATGAAGCATGGGAGGTGGGAGGCGGGAGCAGAGCTCCGCTCCTGCCTCCTGCCTCCCTCTGCCCAAATGATTAATCCAGACGTCGTTCTGGTGCATTACAAATTAAGAATTAGAGTTGCTTAGTTTAATGATATTTCCCTATCTAGTATGTTTCTTCGTTAAATGATATTGTGATGTTCTGTGCTTTTGTTTCAATGAAGCATGGGAGGAGGGAGGTGGGAGCAGTGGCCACCAAAGAGCTGCCCCTCAATGGTGGCACGATTCTCAGAATCGCGCCACCATTGAGGGGCAGCTCTTTGGTGGCCAATGGAGCGAAGCTCCGCTCCTGCCTCCCTCCGCCCATACTATTAATCCAGATGTTGTGGTGCATTACAAATTAAGAATTAGAGTTGCTTAGTTAAACAATATTGCCATATCTAGTATGTTTCTTCGTTAAATGATATTATGATGTTTTGTGCTTTTGTTTTAATGAAGCATGGGTAGAGGGAGGAGGGAGAGGAGCTCCGCCCATGCTTCATTGAATATATCATGCTTCATTGATCTTAACATTGAAATCCATTGCTGGTTCAAGTGTGTTTATTTCAGAAACAAAAGCACAGAACATGAATTGTTCCAATAATGAGCTAGTATGATCATTCCCATGGATTGTTTGAGTTATAACCTTGTTCTATGGGAAGAATTAGTTTCTATTTTAATATGAAGAATAAGGGATTTGAATATCTAAAGTTCTTTGTGGTGAATATTTGAACAGTGAGTTGCAAACATTTTGGGAAAAAACTCTTGATCAATCCAAAATCAAAACTCTTTGGCTACGGATAATTTCTATTATTTACCAAGTAATAAATGCAGAAGTAATTAACCAAGATAGTAAGGAAACAAGTAATTGTGACACTTTGGCTACAGATGATTTCTATTATTTACCCTAAAACTTCTTTAATAAGGAGATGGTTGCGCAATGCCCTGAAGAGTGTAAATCATTTCTGAAAACCGGTGCCTATCAAATTATTAATTTCCATTTGTAGACTATGAAAAAACAACATTTTCCCAACCTTTTCCTTTGGTATCTCCCAATCACGTTTCATTTGTTTGCAAATCTATCACGGATTCTACGGAATTCTATGAGAATGTTCTTGGATTTCAGCAAGTTAGGAGGCCATCTTCATTCGATTTTGAAGGAGCTTGGTAAGATATTTGGGTCAATATAGTCCTTTACCCAACATTACTGTCTGAATATAATATTTCAGATATCTTCCGACAGATCTAAACTGTTGTTGATGTCCAACTTATTCAGTTACGGTGTGGAGATTCATCTCTTACAGTGCAGGTCTTGGGATGATCTCCCTAAGAAAACTAAGATCGATCCAAGAGATAACCATATCACTTTTTAGGTTTACTTAAAGTCCTATAGTCACCTTTGAGAGATTCTTACTATTATTCTAGAAGGATTTGCTTCATTTTAGAGCTGTCGTAATCATTGCTACTATTATTTCTCTTGCAGTGCCCAAATGTTATTTTAGTGGAAAATAAATTGCAACAAATGGAAAGAAAATATGAAAAATGTGTTGTGGAAGATGAAGCGTTGTACATCGTCCAACTTTTCTTCCATGATTCTGATGGTTACATGCTCGAGATTTGCAACTGTGAGAATTGTCTTGTTATTTTTGTGTCCTCTTATGTGAGGTAAACCTCTATGCAGTTTGCTTCAGCTCAATCTAAGCCAAAGGGGAGCTCCTTAGAAATCGCTAGGTTCTAATGAATGTTCCTGCACCACAAGTTGACATCGTTCATTTAAGTTATTAGCTTATTTCTTATTACACAACTATATTTTGGGAAGTTCTTTCTGGTGTTTACTATATTTTGTGACAATAATGAACATGGCATCATGGGAAAAAACATAAAAACAAAATTTAAAATATATAATTTTAATAAAAACCGTTTCTTTGTTCTATTTACTATATTTTGTGATAATAATTATGTCTATTCACAAAAATAAAAGCATTGAATAAGTTGAATTGGACATTTGGATTCATTGGGTAGATATATTCAACATGAATAGAGATCATGAAATAAGTTGAATAAATACAATTGTAATAAAAACCATGGATTTGCTCCATCTAGTATATTTTTTGTGACAATAATGAAGATGGCATCATTGGCAAGAAGCCATTATATCCATTCACAAAAATAATAGCATTGAATAAGTTGAATAGCTCATTTGCATTCATTGGGTAAAAATAATTGGACATGAATAGAGATCATGAAAAAAATTGAATAAATGGATTGAATAAGTTGAATTGGTTATTTGCATTCATTTATATTGACCTTGTTCAATTTAATGTAATATCCATGCAATTTTGTTTTAATGTAGTTTTTTTAATTTTAGTGAAACACTTGTGTCGAAGATGTGAAAAGAGCTTCAACCCTTATCAGGAGGGATGTTTGTAGAGGAGCACTTTGGGCATCTTGAATACATAGAATACCTAATGGAAAAGGACATTGATGTCCATGAAGAAATCCAAGCTCGGAAAATTCCAATTTCGATGAAGAATTTGGCTTGCATGATATTGTTGGTTAGTTTCATGTCTTGACGAAAATGTGAACTTTGACAACTTTTTGATAAGATATATTGGTAATGTTTTGACTTTCAGACTTTATTTTAGAAATAAAATTTCTATATATAATTTTTTTAATATGTTATTTATATATATATGGTATTGTTTTTCTTGAATTTATGTGAATGGTCACTTTTTGGAAAATAATATAAAATTGTATCATTTTTATACAAAAAATCTCTCAAAATCCCTTAATTATGACTTTCAATGTATTTATTTTCTAGAAATTTTTACAATTTTGTCAATAAAAATGTCTTTTTTTGTCCATAAAAATGTATTATTTTAAATAAAAATTTGCAAAATGTATATGTTTTTCATTATAGCATGCTTCTAAATGTATGATATTTTGTTAAATTTATAAAAGAACACTTGAAAATAGAAATTAAAAATATTTTAGGACAAAGATTATTCAAATGCCCCAAAAAATGCCTCAAAATGAAAATGTGTGATACTGGTATCAACCCTTTTTTAAACGAAGGTAATAATAGCTACTAAAAGTAGGAGAGAGAAAAATGAGAACTCTATTGAGTTCTCGTTTCATAGTATAAGTGGTTAAATTTATCTTTCTCCCTCCTTAGCTCTAGTAGTCGCCATAAGGTTTCAGTAACATTCTTTCCAATATGCATTGTATCAAACAAATGAGAAATTTGTAGGTGCTCATAGTAGGGAAACCTGCTGAATTGAATAGGATAACTTTTCATTCCTCATGGAAGACCATTAATGCCTTCATGATCATGATGGACGTCATGAATATTAGTTTATAATTAATAAATTACATCATAAATCAAATATGGCCACTACAACAAACAACTCACAATAAAAATTAAAATACATAAAAATTCATATACGATGATCCATACGTACCATGATGATGATTTCTATTGTATTGCATCTTCCAAAGGTGAGGTGTCATTCTCCATGGTTTTAATGCAGTATCCTGCTTCCCATTGAAAAGATTTCTTTCAGTTGTTCTATACCTGTGATTCTTAGAGAGGAAATGCCTATACTCATCAAACACCTCCTTTCTTAAGCTTTTTGAACGTCGAGATTTTATCTTAGGACCACAAACTGGACATCCAAATTTACCCTTTGTCGGAAGACCTACAATATTTACATATGGAATATCTATGTCAAATATAATCATTTATAAATAATTCTAACTACTCCATATCATTAAATGCAATTAAAGTGGAACTTAAAATTACAAACCACAAAATGAAGTTAACCCAGAGGCATTGTGTATTGTCCATACAACCATTGCATGGAATTGAATTTGCCTTTTTCGTATTGGTCTAGATACGTCATACATATTTATGACATTCCATAACTTCAGTAGCTCATCTATAAGAGGTTCGATGTATACATTCATATCTTTGACTTGGAACTTACCTGATTCATAATTTGAAGAACATATAAAATATATCATTATGAGAACCATTAAGATATATAAACCATGAAGAAGAGTAAAATAATAGATATATATATGAAATTAAGATACATATTATGACAAATGAGATGCCACAACTACATTCTAAATAAAACAGTTTTCGTCAATAAAACTTGGAATAATCATCGACCACATTATGTGCTTCCTCTGTATTGACAACCATAGAGGAATGTTATTGTTGATAACAAAAATAGTCCACACTGTGTAAACGGATTTCATCTGTGCAAATGGATTAACACCATCTGCTGCCAAAGAAATCCTAAGATTACGTGGTTCTTCTTTAAAGTGAGGCCACTTTTCCTGAATATCTCTAAAAGCAGTACCATCTGCAGGCATTCGGATAACATCATCTTGACTTCTATTCCTGGCATGGTAATCCATAAATTGCGCTATGTTTTTGCACCTGGACAATCGTTGCAAACATGGAATGATGGGGATATAACGAAGAACCTTCTGAGGCACCTTTTTTGTTACTTTATCTGTATGATATCTACTTACATGGCATTCCGGACATTCTGTTTCAAATTCATGCTAATTATAATATATAACATGGTCATCGAGGCATGCATGAATTGCTTCATAATGCATTCCAATCTCTTTCATGATGGAAGATAAATCTTGAAATGTGCGAGGTAAAATATTTGATGGTGGTAACAAAAAATCAGCTATCAAGCTACAAAAAAAAAAAATTGTTAATGTAATAAATAAATAATATTAACGAAACACGCTTCATCCGTATGATGATCAATAATGAGTTAACAATACAATTATTAGAGGAATGTAAATAAACTTTATCATGATCCTATATATGTGATGGATTATTTTAGGTACCTTAGCATATGTGTGATTGCAATGTTTGAAAGACCATTCATAACCTTCAAGTTCATTATCAACAATATAGTAGAGAGAAGATTTGTTTTGGAGCCTTCATAAAGGGGTTCATATGCCTTATCGAGAAGAGGTATATCATGAACATCATCAAAGTCATCATCATTTTCATTATCAACATCATCTCCATCCATTCTAATGTTAAATGAATCATGGATCAATGTATTTGTACCATCATCTTCAATTACATCATCGGCATGATCATCTTGTTCAATATGATCATTCACTTGTTCTCCATTAAACATACACGCTCCATGATCCTGATCCTGAAATTGTTCTGAAAGCACTTCCTCTAGATGACATGCTATAGGGTGTCTTTCCTTTAATATATATACATGGAAACATCAATAAATATACATTAATATATGAAAAAATAAATAATACATACAATTACCAAAAAAAAGGAATATAATAATGTTTATAATGCTAAACCTACAAATGGATGATATTCATTCCCCCCCTCAACGTGTCCATGTTCCTTGCAATGTTTTGTGGCTGTTGAGATCAATATTCTTCTCCTCTTAAATCCCCTGCATTGAGTAAATGGACAATAACATTTTCCATCACCCCTTTGTTTCGCTGCATCCCATAGTCTAGCAAGCAATTGTTGGTTGTCTTCGTTTGGATCCAAAATATTTAATCTATTTGACATTTTGTCATAAACTTCATTAATGAATATAACCGGTTGTCTTAAAAAATCAAGTTCCACTCATCAACCACGCATCAAGGTTTTGTCAAACGGAGAGAAATCGAAGAATAAAAAATTCCCGGCAAACTCTCTATTAATGAAAAATAAAAATTTCCACAACCGCCCGTTGAAGAATAAAACTATTCCTGAAAACGTCCGTCGAGGAACAAATAATTTTCGCAATCGTCTGTTGCTTCTACAACAAACATGTCAAAATGTTTAAAACAATTTATATTTATAATGGACATGCGTCGGATATTTGACGCCTTGAACATAGTTACCGTTAAAAGTATGGGACCATAAAATTTAAAATCATGTAAACCTTAATTTTTTTTTCACAAAAAAATCTATACTGACCGTCGAATATCCGACGCGTATGAGTCGAATATCCGACTTGTTTTTGGTTCACGGATGTCGAAGATCTGACATTTATGTGTCGAATAACCACAACTACGAGAGTCGGACATCCGACGCCTATCCGACACGGAAGTGTCGGGTAACCGCCACTGTGCGCGCCAGAATTCTGACTCCAGAGTGTCGGATAATCGACGGAGTTAGAAATATTTTGTTGTCGGCATTCTGTAGATTGATTGATGTTCGGCACATCCATGCAAAATGTCGAATGACGTCGAATTATGTCGTTGGATTTCGGGTTCAAATTCTTTAGTGTTGGGATTAAGAGGGAGCTTACCACACCCTATAATCCATGCTAAAATGGACCAGCATAAAGATATAAAAGATCCATCATGGAAGCAATCAGAGCAATGATCCATGATATTGATTTACTTATGCACTTATGGGCAGAAGTAGCAAGAAACACAGTTTATGTCCATAATAGAACATCTCAAAGTGCTCCTGGAAACAAAATCCTAGAAGAAATGTTCACTGGTGAAAAGTCCGAAGTAAGCCACCTAAAAATATTTGGTTGTCCTGTATATTTACATGTTACAAAGGAGAAAAGTTCAAAATTGGACCCTTCAGGAAAGAATGGAATATTTGTTGGATATAGTGAATAGTCAAAATCTTATAGAATCTATATTCCAAGATTCCTCCAGATCGATATTAGTAGAGATGTTACATTTGATGAAGATGCAGCCTTCACCAAATACAAAAAGACCCTTGCAGATGAAGATCATGAAGAAGGGGAGGAGGCTCCTAGAACCACAAAAGGTACCATACCACCAATTAGATATATTGAACAAGATCCTATACAATAATATCATGGACTAGAAAAACCTTAAGGACTCATGGAAACACCCCAGAAGATGATCTCAACAAAAAGAAGACCAACTTGGGCTCGTGATATAATCAAAGAAGCAGAAATATATTGTGCACCATAAGGAAGAAAAAGACAAAGAATCTATTCAAACTATGTGGCATTAATGAGAAATCTATTTGATGAAGAACCCACATGTTTTGAAGAAGCTTCGAAGAACAAGGAATGGATGCAAGCCATGATCGAAGAATACCATTCAATAATAACAAATGATGTTTGGGATGTGGTGCCAAGAACAAAGGACAAGTTAGTAGTGTAACAAATATAAAATAAAATATTAATTAGATTAGTTAATTATTATATGAAAGGGTGTAACCTTTCATTATACATGCTCAAGCCTATAAATGAGTTTCATTTGTAATCATTATCATCATCTAATATATTATTCTTATTTTATTATTAAAAATGATAGTTGGATTCGACTAGTAACGGACCAACTAGAAACGGTTGCTCCATTTGGTATCAGAGCTCAGACTCGGCTCATCAATTCTTGATTTTTTTCCACTGCTTACTACTTCCATCCATTCACTTTCCCGTTGCACTTCCATCAGAGCTCGGTTATGGCTCTTCCTAGATCACTCATTCTCTCCAGGTTGCATACACTCTTCCATTTCACTCCATCATTCTCAACAATCCCACCTCCTTTCTCCTTCAACCACTACCCATATACCCAACGTCCAAGCACAATCTAATTGCATCCATCGGTGCACTCACGCTCTCCATACACCTACCTCCCTAACTCACCCACCCTTTTTCCCTGTGCTGCCCAAGCGCACTAACATTGCATTATTCCCAATCATAGCTCGCCCACCCTTTTTCCCTGTGCTGCCCAAGCGCACTCACATTGAATTATTCCCAATTGCATCCCGCCCCATTACTTCCACCCTCCCTCCTAATCACTCATCCACACTTGCTTCTTGACCAGCCCTCTCCTCTTGCATTGGCCCTTTTCCCTTCTACCACCCTCATACAGGTTTCTTTTTCCTCCGTGCAGTACTCCATCGTTGTTCCACCTTCCCACTCACCAGTCGCCCCCATCCCATTTCCCACTCCAGCTTCACTCACCCTTGTCCCATTCCCTTCTCAGCCCACCTGCGCTCACCCTGACAACATCCAACTCCACGCCATTGCTCCGCCTCATCTCTTCCCCATGCGCATCATACAACTGCCTCCACCTCCACATCCTGCAAAAATCAAAACCAAAAAAAAAATTATAACAATATAATATAAAATAATATATTAATTGAAATATATTATACTATAATATATTAATAATAATATATTTAATAAAAAATCAAAATTTAAAAATCAAATATTATATATTATTATTATAATACTTGAAAAAAAATATAATAATAATAATAATAATTAATTAATTAATTAATATATTATTATTCAAATTTCACCTCAAAAGACAAAACAGTGTTGAAATACACACCTCCGCATACATGGTCCAAGACCATGGTGGAAATGAAAGAGAAAATCAAAAAAATGGAGAAGGACATCAAGTCCCTTGTCGCTAACCAAAAAGGCTTTAAGGAAGAGATGAAAAATAACAATACAGTACTCAAAGACGAGCTTGTTCTGGTACTAGAAAGAAGGTTGGATGAAAAATTTGACATCCTGAATGAAAAACAAAAAGACTTGGATGACAAAATGAGTACCATGACTCAAAACATAAACACCTTAACACAGAACATAAGCACCATGACGCAGAACCATAATACATTAATCGAGGTGTTACAAAGACTAATGCCTAAGATATACTAAGTCAGCAGTCCAGACATGCTAGAACCATCAGTTCATATTTCCACACAGGAATCACTTGCCAAGAATCAAGAATAATTGCAAAAATAAATAAAGATTAACAATGTGACGCTTAAGCAAGAGATAGAAACAAAAGTACTAGCAAATATGGAGGCATGATTAAACAACAAAATAGACGCTATCAGTAAGATAGTAGAGAATAAAAAGGCTAAAATTCACTGCCAAAAATGAAGCAGTTCAAATATGTCACTTTCATCGTCCAGTTGTTCCTAGACACCATCAAATGTAAGGCAAAAGGAAATCAATATCGTCCTTACAAAGTGTACCCACCTCAGGAAAAAATAGAGTTGTCGAAATACAATGGGAGTGAAGACCAATGTGTTGCTTGGCTAAACAAAGCAGAAGAATACTTTGAAATTTACAATATTCAATCTAACGAGCAGAAGGTGAAATATGCATCAATGCATATGGAAGGGTACGCCTATAATTGGTACTTATGGTGGAGGAGAGATAATTTTACCTATACTTGGAACTTGTTCAAAAATGATTTTTTTAATAGGTTTCAAGGAATCAAAGATGATGAATGTTTCAGTAAACTTACCAGATTACAGCAAGTTGGAAGCGTTGAGGAATTCACACATCAGTGGGAATCCTTATCGAAACAAGTATTTGGGTTGTATGACAAGCAAAGACTCAAAACTTATTTAGGGGGTCTTAAACCATACCTCCCAAAAGAGTTAAAGTTACATGACATACCTAACATAGAAGTAGCAAGACATAAATCAAAATCCGCATAGCGCAAATTGGAAGGAATAAAAACAAGAGGCGATAACCATTATCGACAAGAAAAAGAGACACAATGTAGGTACTATGCAAATATTTTGTCACTCAGCCATCAATGTCACAAACCACAATCATATTCCTATGAAATGGAAAATAGATCAAAGTCATATAATGGTTACTCTGGTAATAGAAAAAAGAATAAAAACATATGTCGTCGATGCGGTGATGACTGGACCCCGGGCCATAAATGTAGGAACAATCAGACAATACAGTGCAGAATCACCAATGGAGAGGAAGTGCAAGTCTTTGCACTAGAAATCTCATCTGATTCTAATACCGACACTGATTCAGAATGAAGGATGACATTAGGAAATACTCAAGCTTTGAGGACAAAGCTCCCTTAAAGGGAGTGGTAATGTAATGAATATAAAATAAAAGGTTAATTAGATTAGTTAATTATTATATGAAAGGGTGTAACCTTTCATTCTACACGCTCAAGCCTATAAAGGAGAGTTTCATTTGTAATCATTATCATCATCTAATATATTATTCCTATTTTATTATTAAAAATGATAATCGGATTCTATTAGTAACGGACCAATCGGATATGGTTGGATACAGTGAACAGTCAAAATCTTATAGAATCTATATTCAAGATTCCACCATATTGATATTAGTAGAGATGTTACATTTGATGAAGATGCATCCTTCACCAAATACAGAAAGACCCTTGCAGATGAAGATCATGAAGAAGAGGAGGAGGCTCCTAGAACCATAGAAGGTACCATACCACCAGTTATAGATATTGAAGAAGATCATATACAAGAATATCATGGCCTAGCAGAACCTCAAGGACTCATGGAAACACCCTAGAAGATGATCTCAACAAAAAGAAGACCAGATTGGGCTCGTGATATAATCAAAGAAGGAGAAAGATATTGTGCACCATAAGGAAGAAAAAGACAAAGAATCTATTCAAACTATGTGGCATTAATGAGAAATATTGTTAATGAAGAACCCACATGTTTTGAAGAAGCTTCGAAGAAGAAGGAATGGATGAAGGCCATGATCAAAGAATACCATTCAATAATAACAAATGATGTTTGGGATGTGGTGCCAAGAACAAAGGACAAGTCAGTAGTTTCTTCAAAATGGATTTTCAAGAAAAATCATTCAACAAACGACAATATTGAAAGGTTTAAAGCAATATTTGCCGCACAAGGATTTTCACAAAAGGAAGGAATTGATTATGAAGAAACGTTTCCACTAGTAGCAAGATATACTTCTATCGGAACTGTCCTTGCCCTCACATCCAAGATGAAATGGAAGCTACATCAAATGGATGTAAAAACAAATTTCCTAAATGGAGTCATAGAAGAAGAAGTATATATTGAACAACCACCAGGATTTGAAACCTATGACAATGAAACACATGTATGCAGATTGAAGAAATCTCTATATGGGTTAAAACAAGCGCCCAAAGCATGGTATGGAAGAATTGATGGATTCCCGATGAATTTAGGATTTACCAAAAGTAAAGATGATTCCAACAAGTTACTATAAGGTTGAGAATGATGGGATCATGATATTAATATTGTATGTATATGACCTATTTTTGACAGGAAAGGAGAATCTCATCAATGAATGTAAGAAGAAACTTGCAACAGAGTTTGAAATGAAAGACCTTGGAAAAATCAATTATTTCCTAGGTCTTGTAGTATGGAAGTTTCCTCGCGATATTTTCCTAAACCAAGGAAAATACACAGTAGATATTTTGAAAGGATTTGGAATGTTAGATTGCAAAGAAATTAACACTCCGATGGTAACAAACCTGAAGCTACTAAATGATGACTCTTCAGAAAAAATAGATGTCACATTATACAAACAGATTATTGGATCATTGATGTATTTGAAAAATACAAGACCAAATATATATATATATATATATATATATATATATATATATATATATTTTGTGAACACCTTGAGTCAGTATATGGTGGATCTCCGACATGTTCATCTAGTTGCAACAAAACATGTGATGAGGTACCTAAAGGGTACATTGGATTGTGGTCTCAGATATACATCCTACAGTGATTTTAGATTATGTGGTTATACTGATTTGTATTGGGAAGGAAGTGTTGAAGATAGAAAGACCACTTCAGGATGTTGTTTCAGTTTGGGATCTGGTGTGATCTCATGGCTTAGCATAAATCAAACAATTGTTTCCATCAGTATAGTCGAGGCTGGGTACATTGTAGCATGTTCATCCTATAGCGAAGTAGTATGGCTTCACAAACTATTGGTGGGATTGTTCGATACCAAGATGGATACAACTGAGATTTATTGTGACAACCAAAGTTGCATCAAGTTAAAAGAGAACCCGATGTTTCATGATAAGTCAAATAACATAGAGATAAAGTATCATTACATCCAAGATATGGTGCAAAGAGGAGCTCTGAATCTCCAGTATGTTCCTATAGAGGAACAAGTTGTTGATGTTTTGACTAAACCTATTCCTCGTGTAAAGTTTGAACACTTTTGAGACAAGCTTGGTGTAGTCCGAAAGGAACTCCCTAAAAAGAGGGATTGATGATGAGATTGTTATTAAGGATGAGATGGCAGTCAATGCACCACTACATAAAAGTCCAATCAAGTTTATCAGTGTGCCTACAGATGTTGATAATGTCTGACATTCACTTGTGGACGATAGTATCCCCCTTGAGGATGGTCTTGTAGACAAGAACACTCTCTTGTTGAGAGTGGTCCTAGATATTATCGGTTGAGGATGGTCCTACAGATGATAGTATTCTCTTCTAGATAGTGACCTTGCATTCACTTGTAGGGTGGTCTTGCGGACAAGAACACTCTCTTGTTAAGAGTGGTCTTATCTCTTACCAATTGAGGATGGTCCTGCAGACGATAGTACTCTCTTCTAGAGAGTGATCCTGTATTCACTTGTAGGATGGTCTTGCGGACAAGAACACTCTCTTATTGAGAGTGTTCCTAGATATTATTGGTTGAGAATGGTCTTACAAATAATAGTACTCTCTTCTAGAGTGTGATATTGCATTCACTTGTAGGATGGTATTCCAAACAAGAACACTCTCTTGTTGAGAGTGATCCTAGCAGTTACCGGCTAAGGATGGTCCTACAGACGATAGTACTCTAATAAGTTGAGTGGTCCTGCATTCAGTTGCGGATGAGATATGCATTCAGTTGTAGACAATAGTATCCTCTTTGAGTATGGTCATGCAGACAAGAACACTCTCTTGTTGAGAGTGGTCCTAGCACTTACCGACTGAGGATGGTTTTACAGACAATAGTACTCTCATATGTTGAGTAGTCTTGCTTTCAGTTGTAGACAATATCTACATTCAATTGCAGACGACGGTATCCTCTTTGAGGATGGTCCTGCAGACAAGAACACTCTATTGTTGAGATTGGTCTTACCACTTACCAGCTAAGGATGGTCCTATGGACGATATTACTCTCTTATGGAGAGTGCTCCTGGATTCACTTGTGGACATGTTCGTGCATTCGGTACCAGAGATGATGCTCGAGATGATGTTGATGCTCGAAGAGATGATGTTCGATATGATACTACGTATGATGCTTGATAAAGCTAGATATTATTATGGTGATGCTCGAGATGATGTTGATGCTCGAAGAGATGATGTTCAAGATGATGATGATGTTTGAGATAATACTAGAGATGATGCTCGAGGTGATGTTGATTCTCGAGATGGTACTAGAGATGATGCTCAAGATGGTAGCAGAGATGATGATGCTTGAGATGATGATAGAGATATCCATGATGATGATGTTCCATGGATGATTATGATGTTGATGTAATTGTGAAAACTTCCTATGACATATAGATTCACCAATCAGTTATACAAATTTATTATTGTGTTATAGAATACCTTCCTTGTTAAGAGGGAGTGTTAAAGAAATGTAACTACGGAAGATAATCTATTTTGTATTATTATTGTTATTACCCCTTTCACAGATGTTGTTTCTGTGATTAGGGATGTCATTGATGTATTTGGTCATGTAAATTCTTGAGGTAAAACCTCCGTTGTAAGTCAATTCAGTAGTACCCACATATTATTAAAATGTATTTTTGACTCTTCCAAGGTAATCTGGCCCTAGAAGAAAGGAGAATTCATCCTAGTTGGGTTATTAGGCCTCTTAGCTGATTAGTATAAATTGGAGAGGTGCTTCCCTCATTTGGACAAGTCGAACACTGAAGCAGTTGCACTAAAGAGAGAAGAGACAGTCCATCTAGAGGAGGGGAAGCAATCTAGTCTTATTCTTTGGGTATTACACCGTACTTGGTTGAAGTCTATATAGAGGAAGTTTTGCTGGGTTTTCTCCCCCATGAGGGTTTCCTAGGATAAATATTTGTGTTATTTTTTTTCTGTTGTGCTTGTTATTCTTTCATATATCCTTTTGTTTTGGTATAACAACTTTTAAAATCTTTACAATTTGGCACCTAGTTGGACCAATCTGGATGTGCCACGTGGCATCTGTATGATGACATGGTAGGTACAATTAGCAACGTGACATTAGTGGGATGATGTGGTAAGTTTTAGAGTGAAATGTTATACATTCCTTTTATTAGTCCATATATTTTGTACAAGAGATGTGGCACCACTGAAAGGGTGCCATGTGGAAAGCCATCAACTGATTGGAAAGTGATGTGGCATCCATACGCACAATTGGTAGCTTGACATGGAAGATACATGGCATTCCCTACCTCTGTATGCTTTGTTGGTAGTTGAATGTGCACATGTGGGTCAATCAAATGGTGCCATGTGGCACCTTCGAGAATCCCAATGTGGGCCACATATATAAAAAAAATGCTCTAAGGGGTAGGCTAACAAACCATAGTGTTCAATAAACTTTATGTTAGAAAAACAAGAACACAGAGAAATAACATTAACAAGATGAAAATATAAACACATAAAAATAGTACAAGAGAGACACTGATATAACATAGTTCACCCAAGATGGGTTACATCCACACAGAAATTTCCAGTGCTTTTTATTATATCATTTAGAAAAATGAAGGGATACAACCAGCAACACATCTGATGCAACTTCCTCTTTACTCTCTCACATTCTCTCTTAGACAATCATAGATATCATTTTCATAATATTATAATACAATACACGTCCATATTACAATTATTTGCTTTTCAAGAGGGATTACCATTGGAAAATAACATAGGCTACCCAATACAATAGAGTTGTAAACCATTGGAAAAATAAACAACCCAAAAAATTCTTTCGAGGGCTTCACCACCGAACCCACTTTTACCCCCCCCCCCCATTCACTGGGAGGTATGTACATTCCACTTGAAAAGCATATAAAACTGGGGTACAAACAAGTTGAACAACACGATATCTGAATTGGGAAGATCAAACTCCACACCCAACATTTTAAACCAATTGTTAGCACTATTCTATTTTTGCAATGGTTGATGTTATTACCATTAAATTTTAAGCTCTCATTGGTGGTTTGGTGGCTCCAAGGTTTTGCTCATTTGAAAATTCTTTCCAGGAATGGCAAGAAAAGGGGTTTAAAGGTTCTTTGAGTAAACAAAGAAAGCTTTTATAGTTGGAAATGTTTTATTCATTTTGAATAAAATTTGCAAAAATTGGTTTACAAGGAAATTTTTGGCTTTATAGTCAAAATTTTATATTTTTGGGACATGGTTTATTTTTATAAAAAGCAAATATATTGGGCCAAGTCCAAGCTCAACATTTTTCCAAGATTTCTAAATGAGCTTCAAATGTTTTAGTAGGAGGGTTGGCACTACGAGTTGAATGATCCTTCTGAGGATATTTCTCTTAAAGGTGTTGTATTCAATGAGATGAAAGGAGTTTACTCACATCCTGACATGTTTTGGGCTGAATTTATCAACAGGAATTGTTCCTTGATAACACCTCCAATGTTGATAATGGAGGAGATCCATGATTAATTCCTAAACTTACATTCCATGAATTTCAGGAATTCCATCGCAGGTTCTATCATCCTAACAACGCAAGGATATGGTTTTATGGAGATGATGATCCAAACACACATTTAAATATCATAAGTGCCTACCGAGGATCAGTTTGAGTCCATTAATCCTCCCAAGGAGTCAAAAGTTAAGGATAAGAAACTATTTTCTGATCCAAAGAGGATTGCAGAGAAGTATCATGTTGGTGATGCTAGTGATATTAAGAAGAGACATATGGTTTTCCTTAACTGGTTGTTCTCTGATCAGCCACTTGATCTAGAGATTGAGATGGCTCTTGGATTTGTAGATCATCTCATGCTGGGAACCCCTGCTACACCGCTTAGAAAAACTCTTCTAGAGAGTGGCCCAGGGGATTCCATTGTTGAAGGTGGAATTGAGGATGAAATTTTTCAGCTGCAGTTCAATATTGATCTGGAAACTGTTGCCGAAGATAATGTACAACGAGTAGAAGAGATTATTTTGTCCACACTAAACAAGTTGGCTGATGAAGGTTTCACTTCTGAGGCTATTGAAGCATCGATGTATACTATTGAATTTTCACTAAGGGAAAATAACACTAGTTCATTTCCTCAAGGGTTGTCTCTAATGCTTCGATCAATGGGTAAATGGTTGTATTGTAAAGATCAATTTGAACCATTGAAATTTGAGAATCCCTTAGAGGACCTTAAGGCACGCATTGCTTAAGATGGCCTAGAATCCATATTTTCTCCTTTGATTGAGAAGTTCATTTTGGATAATCCTCATCAAGTGACAATTAAGCTACAACCTGATCTAGAAAAAGTTTCCCATGATGAAGTTGTTCAACAAGAAAATTTAAGGACATTGAAATTCAATATGACTGAAGAGGATCTTGCAGAATTAGTGAGAGAAACAAAGGAGCTCCGTTTAAAGAAGGAGACACCTGACCCCCTGAAGCTCTTAAAACTATTCCAAGTTTGTCTTTACATGATATTCCAAAGAAACCTATACATATTCCTATTAATGTTAGTGAAATCAAAGGATTTAAATTCCTTCAACATGATTTATTCACAAATGATGTGATATATGCAGAGGTCATGTTTGACATGCAACCCTTAATGCCAAGTCTTCTTCCATTGGTGCCATTGTTTTTCCAATCCCTCTGGGAGATGGGTACAAAAGAAATGTATTTTGTGTAGTTGAACCAATTGATAGGAAGAAATACTGGAGGGATTTTAGTTTATCCATCAACTTCATCAATTAGAGGAAAACTAGATCCATCAAGCCAGATCATTGTTCGTGGAAAGGCCATGGCAGGGCAGGTTAATGAACTTTTCAGCTCGGTTCGTATGGTTATCCAAGATGTTCAGTTCTCATATCAACAACGTTTCAAACAATTTTTGTCACAAAGTAAAGCAAGAATAGAGAGTCGTATAACATGGAGTGGCCACGGCATAGTTGTTTCAAAATTCAATGAGATGGACCAACTTTTCAAACACAGGCTCATTGCAAGTGTCAAACATGCAATCGATTACGTGAAGCAGTTTCCTTCTCCAATCGTATATTTTGATCGCTAAGTTCATCTCATTTGTGGCGGGTGGTTTTTTGTTTTTGTTTAAACTCTTGCAGAATAAAAGTACATCAACGGTGCAGGTGAAGGCCATGCATCATCCAACTGACTAAAGCAATTCTGTTGGTTAAAGTGCAGGGAGGTTAATGTTTGAAAAACATAGCGCAATTTTATGTAGCGTGTGGTTTGTAACAAGTGGTGGTGCAAAGCCAATTTGCCCGATAGATCAATGGTCAAAAAACATTCCATTGTAAAATACGGTGTGAAGTTAACATCCAAGCAAGGCAGTGGAATTTTTTTGTCGGTGTGCAAGTCTAGGCACGTGTTGAGGCAGCATTTTTTTAATGAATAGATTAATGCCTTCGAAATATTCTGCTGGGAAAATGTTGTTTGTTTAAGGAAACATGCACAAATATAGTATAGCTGCAAAGTATTTTATGAAACGTGGAGTTGATAGAAAATATTTTAATTCCTATGGGATTCGTTGAGGAAATATGAAATCATGCCTAGAGGAACATTTGCAAATATCCACTTGGTGAGTAAGTTCTTGAATGGTGAAGTTGGGCCCAAAACCATACATATCCCCACTAAGGAGTAGTTATATGTTTATGATGTAGCTATGAGGTACAAAAGTATAGGACATGATACAATTGTTCTTGCTAGATCTGAATATGATAGTGGAATTTCTCGGGATCAGCTTGCCAAGGGTCCAATGTTGCAAGGTGTGAAAGTTGTTATTTCAAAACATTTTGAGCACATTCATTGCAGCAATTTGGTTGGCATGGGCATTATTGTATATAGGGAAATTATGGTAGAATATACACATTTCCGAGCCATTTTTCATTTGGAGCGAGGAATTTGATCCCAGAGACCCTCATTATAAACCCTTGAAAAGGATAACCATTCCAGATATTTGTTAGCATTTCTAGTTACAAGAAAAGCTTCCACGGAAAGCAATAAGGGAACATTTACAAGTAGAACATTTAGCATCAAAATTTCACATTTTCAGGCATTTATTTTAGTTGAATAGAAGCTGACAGTGTCAATTGCATCTTCAAGCATTCAAAAACCATCATCAACAAGTGTGCCCAATTAAACAACAAGCAGAGGAAAGAAGGCTCCATTTTCTGAAAATGATTTTTCAAGTCAGTAACTTCAAACACTTGTTTTGGCCAAATGAAGATGAATTTTGAAAAATAGGAAGAGGCTTTTCTTCAACATAGTCTCATATACAAAAACCACTTGATGTTTCTACATAGTAGTTAATTTTTTGGATAATCGAAGTGATATTTACAACACATTTTATTCAATTTTCAAATTATTGTTTTAGTCATCAATTTTGAATGAAGATTCTGAGGAGAGGGAGGGGAATCTAGAAAAATGGAAACATGGGTTTTTATGGGAACAGATTGGATTACAAAAACCTCTCTCGTTTTTTATACAGCTATTACTTTTTGATATATACAAGTGTGGATTTGAATCCTATTTTTTAGAAATCTGCTTCCTGAAAAAGCAGCAAATCAGTTAAAACATATCTTTATGTTTGTAACTGTTTCTATTCTGGGAATGTAGTTATATTTTGAAATGAAGACTGATTAGATGTATTTGTTTTCTATATAAACATATGTATTATATATAATTAAGTTTGGACTCTCAAGAGGAGAGGATCTCTTTGTTTGTAATTGTTTCAATTTCTGAAGATGAATAAAGTTGCAGAGAAGAAATGTTGAAAACTTTCCATGGTAGAGATTCTTGTTCCATCGCTTTTCTTAGTAAGTGACCTTCCATGTGATTTTTTTTCTAGTTTACACTCCATTATGTATCTTATTTCATGTTTGAACATTAGTTTTATGAACTAGAATTCATCTTTGATGCTCTAAGTTCATTGATTCAAACATTCTTAAACATTTTTTGCTAAAGTTTTTATAAAACTCACCCTAGTTAGGTGCTCTGTTTAAATGAATTGTCTTACTTTGTATGCTAATCAACCTGAAAATGCCTCAAGACTAAGGAAATGGTGTCTACCCTTCCTATGTCCATGTTCTTTTCAAACCCCAATCTCTTGAAACTGAAACTCATATCTATTTATTGACTCCATTGCCCATTGGTCTCTTTTAAGTTTGTCCTACCAAATTTCATAAAACAAACTTGTCCTATCATAAATCTAATATTCAGAGTGTTATTGTTGAATGTCTCGAGTGATAAAGTTTCAAAATTATTGAGAGATCCCTCTCTGATTGTATAAGGTCATAATACAGTTTAAAGTGGTTTTGTGGTTACCTCGAGGTTTCCTTGATACATCCCGAGGAAATTCTAAGTGCTAACATATTGGTGCCGTTGTCATGGAATGAGGGTTCAAATATTTCCCTATGTATGACCGAAAGAGTTTCATATTTGATTGTTGATGGTGAACAACAGTCAGATATCATCTAGGATGTGCATCTTTCACCTGGCAACTGCAACTTCGAAGAATCCACATTTCAAAATTTTTGGTGACTCCACTGGCAGCAAGATCCAGAAATCAAGTTTTCAAATAGAATTTGCAGACTTCACTAGGGAATGAGCTCATTGTAAATATGTGGAAAGACATTGTGAAAAAATCAGGTATTCAAGTTTCGGTTTTCTTCAAGACATTTTATCCTTTCTTGTCAATTATTTCATTTTCTTTCCTAAAGTTGTCAAAACAATTCTCCATTGCCTACTGCATTCAAAAGAAGACCATGGATTCACTCTTGTATATCCTTATTTACAAACTAAAATTATGCCTCCATCCTATACATTTTATTCTAACCAAAATCCATCATTCGAATTGCATAAGAACAATTATCAGCCTTGTGAAATTCATGATGCGAAAGTTGATACTATACTTTTTCCACATAGATTTGTTTCTTCCAACATCCAAAACAAATATAAACCACTGCAATTACCTCATGTCCTTCATGATTTTCCTACAAAGAATTATAAATACCTTCCTAGATTTGATAGAGAATTTGATAACCTTACAACTGAGAAACATCTTCAAGCTTTTGAGCATTTCATTGATCTTTTTGGAATAGAACATGATGATGTTTGTACGAGGTCTTTTTCTCATTATTTACAAGGATATGTTAAGGAATGGTTTAAACATTTACAGCGTGAATCCATCAAAACATGGGAATAATTTAGTGATATCTTTTTTAAGTTATGGGTTAAGAGGAGAGAAATGGACCAAATTCTTTCAGAATTTTACTCTATGGAAAGACAAGAAGGTGAAACCATGTCAAGTTTCAACATGATGTTTGCAAGATTTTATTATAACATGCCAAAAGAAATCCAACCACTTGAAAATGCTGCCAAATTGTACTATGCATCAAATTCCTCCTGAATTGTCCTTCCCTCTTTTGGAAAGAAAATCAGTCACGTTGCAGCATATGTTCATTGATTCCTTAGAGGTTGAAGATAATCTTAGAATGTCTAAAAATGTTTCAGATCAAGATAGTGATGATAGAATTGGCAAGGAATTATAGTTGGAAAAGCAACATGAACAAGAAGAATTTGCTCTGCATTTTAATTCTTCTTATTGTGAGGAAGAAGATGATCAGACAAATGATGTGTAAGAGGGGTGCTATAATGATTTGTTTTATGAAGATTGCAATCATCATGTTACAAATTCAGTTATTGATGGTTTTCAAGAAAAGTTTAGCTTACCCATATATGATGAGTATGAGGATGACTATTTGGATAGCGTACCTAAACAACCAACTGGAAATCTTGCAAGTTCTTGGCCATTTATTAAAGAAAATCAGATTGCAATCCATGATCATAGTTCTGAAAACAGAGTGAATAGTAAGCATGCTTAAGGTAAATGTTTTCCTGTGCGTTTTTCTTCATTTGAATTGTTGAAACAAAGATTTAGAGTCACTAATCAAAAATAGGAACTTGAGGTAATGGAGAAGTTCATAGCCCTTCTAGAAATGGATCATAAGAAAGATGAAAAACAATACAATCATTCCCAACTCATGAAAAAAATAGCAGTGTGTAATAAAGAATTGAATCACCAAGAAGAAGAGGAGGGTTCTCAATTGAATGTTTCTTCATATCTTTCAAATTCAGAATTTTTATGTCAAGAAGATTTTTTTTCACTTGATTCTTTTGAAGAACAGAATGATATTTCTTTTGAAACAAGTGAAAAGAATCAAGTTGTAAATTCAGAAATTTTAAACGAAGTTGTTGATGTTTCATTTAAAAATTGTCATGAGCATAAGGCTTTATGGTTCTTCCGAAAATCAATTTGACAATTTGCAAGTGAAGTTACAATTTGAGCAGCCTTTTCATAGCAAGCAAATAACATAATTTTTTGAAGGTTGTCATGTTTTTTGTGATCCGGTGGCTTATTATATGGATAAAAATTTCCGTTAGGATAGTTGGTTGAGTTTCTGCCAAAAATATTAAATTCATTACCATTGCTTTTTATCATTATGTTCTTATGTTCTGATTTTGATCAAGCATGATGAGGAAGTTTGTTCATTGGATCAATTACTTGGTTGGCTTCATTGGAAATTAGAGTTTACTTGATTGGGAATTGGTGCTCAGTAAAGTAGGGTAGGTATGTGTGAATAAGCTCGACATGGCGAGCATTTCTTTCAGCAAATTTTCAATTTGGTTTTCAGTATGAGTTTCAGTTTTTGAAAGTTTCAAGTTTAGATTTGCAGTTTACAATTGGTTTGAGTTTTCAGAGGAAATGTTCATTTGATGGTTACAAGTCAAAGCAGGTTGAGGGTTTCATAAAATATTGGGAGAAACCCAATGGATCAGGAACAGTTCTATGGGTTCTTTTCTACCTCGCAGGGAGGATAGCATCCCCAATTGGAGCCATTTGTTAGCACTATTCTATTTTTGTAGGGGTTGATGTTATTACCATTAAATTTTAAGCTCTCATTGGTGGTTTGGTGGCTCTAAGGTTTTTCTCATTTGAAAAGTATTTCCAGGAATGGCAAGAAAAGGGGTTTAAAGTTTCTTTGAGTAAAGAAAGAAATTTTTTATAATTGGAAAATTTTATTCATTTTGAATAAAATTTACAAAAATTGGTTTATAAGGAAATTTTTGGATTTCTAGTCAAAATTTATATTTTTGGGCCAAGGTTTATTTTTATAAAAAAAAATATATTGGGCCAAGTCCAAGCTCGACATATTTACAAAATCTGTAAATGAGCTTCAAACGTTTCAGCAGCAGGGTTGGCACTACGAGTTGAATGGTCCTTCTGAGGATATTTCTCGTAAAGGTGTTGTATTCAATGAGATGAAATGCGTTTACTCACATCCTGACATGTTTTGGGACAAATTTCTCAGCATGAATTGTTCCCTCATAACACCTATGGTGTTGATAGTGGAGGAGATCCATGAGTAATTTCTAAACTTACATTCCAAGAATTCCACCGCAGGTTCTATCATCCTAGCAATGTAAGGATATGGTTTTATGGAGATGACGATCCAAACACACATTTAAATATCATAAGTTCCTTCCTGGATCATTTTGAGCCCATTAATGCTCCCAAGGATTCAGAAGTTAAGGCTTGGAAACTATTTTCTAAGACAAAGAGGATTGCAGAGAAGTATCATGTTGGTGATGCTAGTGATATTAAGAAGAGACATATGGTTTTCCTTAATTGGTTGCTCTCTAATCAACCACTTGATCTCGAGACTGAGCTAGCTCTTGGATTTTTAGATCATCTCATGATGGGAACCCCTGTTGCACCGCTTAGAAAAACTCTTCTTGAGAGTGGCCTAGGGGATGTCATTGTGGGAGGTGGAATTGAGGATGAGCTTTTTCAGTCGGAATTCAGTATTGGTCTGAAAAATGTTGCTGAAGATAATGTGCAACGAGTAGAAGAGCTTATTTTTACCACACTAAATAAGTTGGCTAATGAAGGTTTCACTTCTGAGGTTGTTAAAGCATAGATGAATACTATTGAATTTTCACTTAGGGAAAATAACACTGGTTCATTTCCTTGAGGGTTATCTCTGATGCTTCGATCAATGGGTAAATGGATGTATGGTAAATATTCGTTTGAACCATTTAAATTTGAGAATCCATTGGAGGACCTTAAGGAACATATTGCTTAAGATGGCCCAAAATCCATATTTTCACCTTTGATTGAGAAGTTAATTTTGGATAATCCTCATCAAGTGACAATTGAGCTACAACCCGATTTAGAAAAATCTCCCCATGATGAAGTGGTTGAACAAGAAAATTTAAGGAAATTATCCAATATGACTGAAGAGGATCTTGCAGAATTAGTGAGAGCAACAAAGGAGCTCTCAGTTAAAGCAAGAGACACTTGACCCCCCTGAAGCTCTTAAAACTATGTCAAGTCTGTCTTTACATGATATTCCAAAGAAACCTATACATATTCCTATTAATGTTGGTGAAATCAAAGGAGTTAAAGTCCTTCAACATGATTTATTCACAAATTATGATGTGCTCTATGCAGAGGTTGTGTTTGACATGTGGCGCTTAAATCCAAGTATTCTGCCATTGGTGCCATTGTTTTGTCAATCACTCTTGGATATGGGTACGAAAGACATGGATTTTGTGTAGTTGAACCAATTAATAGGAAGAAATACTGGAGGGATTTCAGATTATCCATCAACTTCATCCAGTAAGAGGAAATCTAGAGCCAACAAGCGATATCATTGTTCGTTGAAAGGCCATGGCAGGGAGGGTTAATGAACTTTTCAGCTTGGTTCATATGGTTATCCAAGATGTTCAATTCTCAGATCAAAAATATTATAAACAATGTGTTTCACAAAGTAAAGCAAGAATGGAGAGTCATATAATAGGAAGTGGCCACGGCATAGTTGTTTCAAATTTCAATGAGCTAGACCATCTTTTCAAACGCAAACTCATTGCAAGCATCAAACATGTAATCGATTATGTGAAGTAGTTTCCTTCTCCAATTGTATCTTTTGATCGCTAAGTTCATCTCATTTTTGGCGGGCGGTTTTGGTTTTTGTTTAAACTCTTGGAGAAGAAAAGTGTATCAATGGTGCAGATGAAGGTCATGCATCATCCAATGAAGCAATTTCAGTGGTGAAAGTGCAGGGAGGTTAATGTTTGAAAAACTTAGTGAAATTTTATGCAGCATATGGTTTTTAACAAGTGGTGGTGCAACGTCAATTTTTCCGATAAATCAATGGTCAAAAAATGTTCTGCTGGAAAAGACGGTGTGAGGTTAACATCCAAGCGAGGAAGCGGAATTTTTTGTTGGTGTGCAATTCTAGGCACGTGTTGAGGCAGCATTGTTTTAACAAATAGATTAATGGCTTAGAAATATTATGCTAGGAAAATGTTGTTTGTTTAAGGAAACACGCACAAAGATAGTTTAGCTGCAAAGTATTTTATGGAACGTGGAGTTGATAGAAAATATTTTAATTCCTATGGGAGTCATTGAGTAAATATGAAATCATGGCTAGAGGAACATTTGCAAATATCCACTTGGTGAATAAGTTCTTGAATGGTGAAGTTAGGCCCAAAACCATACATATCCCCACTGAGGAGAAGTTATATGTTTATGATGCAGCTATGAGGTACAAAAGTATAGGGAATGATACAATTTTTCTGGTGGATCTGGATATGATAGTGGAAGTTCTCGGGATCAAGTCGCCAAGGGTCCAATGTTGCAAGATGTGAAAGTTGTTATTTCAAAAAAAATTGAGCACATTCATTGCAACAATTTGGTTGGCATGGGGATTATTGTATATAGGGAAATGATGGTATAATATACACATTTCCAAGCCATTTTTCATTTTGAGAAAGGAATTTTATCCCAAAGACCCTCATTATCAACCCTTGAAAAGGATAACCATTCCAGAGATTTGTTAGCATTTCTAGTTACAAGAAAGCTTCCACATAAAGCAATAAGGGAACATTTACAGGTAGAACATTTAGCATCAAAATTTCCCATTTTCAAGAATTTTTCTTAGTTGAATAGCAGCTGGTAGTGTCAATTGCATATTCAAGCATTCAAAAACCATCATCAGCAAGTGCACCCAATTAAACAACAAGCAGAGGAAAGAAGCTCCATTTTCTGAAAATTATTCTTCAAGTCAGTAACTTCAAACAATTTTTTTGGCCAAATGAAGATGAATTTTGAAAAACTAAAAGTGGATTTTCTTCAAAATGGGATCATATGCAAAAACCTCTTCCAGTTTCTACACAGGTGTTAAGGTTTTGGAGAACCAAAGTGATCTTTACAGCACATCTTCTTGAATTTTCAAATTATTGTTTTAGTCATCAATTTCGAATGCATATTCGGAGGAAATTGAGAGGAATATAGAAAAATGGGGACATGGGTTTTGATGGGAACGTATTGAGTTACAAAAACCTCTCTAGTTTGTTACACAAATATTACCATTTGATATATACAGTTGGGGATTTCAATCCTATTTTTTTAGAAATCCGCCTCTTGAAAAGTAGGAAATCAATTAAAACATATATTTATGTTTTTAATTGTTTCTATTCTAGGAATGTAGTTAGATTTCGAAATGAAGACTAAGTAGATGTATTTTTTTCTATATAAACAGATGTAATAGATAGAATTAAGGTTGGAATCTCAAGAGAAGAGGAGCTCTTTGTTTGTAATTGTTTCAATTTATAAAGATGAACAAAGTTGCAGAGAAGAAATGTTGAAAACTTTCCATGGTAGAGATTCTTGTGACGTCACTTTTCTTAGTAAGTGACCTTCTATGTGATTGTTTTTCCAGTTTACACTCCATTATGTATCTTCTTTCATGTTTTAAAATTATTTTTATGAACTATAAATCATCTTTGATTCTCTACGTTCATTGATTCAAACATTCTTAAACATTTTCTGCTAAAGTTTTTACAGAACTCACCCTAGTTAGGTGCTCTGTTTAAATGGAATGTATTCCTTTGTCTGCTAATCAACCTGCAAATGCCTCAAGACTGAGGAAATGGTGTCTACCCTGCCTCTTTCCATGTTCTTTTCAAACCCCAATCTCTTGCAGCTGAAAATCATATATGTTTACTGACTCCATTTCCCAATGGTCTCTTTCAAGTCTGTCCTACCAAATTTCATAAAAAAAACTTGGCCTATCATAAATATGACATTCTGAGTGTTATTGTTGAATATCCTGAGTGAGAAAGTTTCAAAATTATTGAGAGATCCCTCTCTGACTGTATAAGGTCATAATATAGTTTAAAGTGGTTTTGTGGCTACCTCGTGGTTTTCTTGATACAGCCCAAGGAAATTATAAGTGATAACACCAATTGTTGGGCCTCGAGATAGTAGGGCAAAATTCATGTGGAATTATGCCTAAGTAAGAGGAAGGAGCATAAAAGAGTAAGAGGAAGGAGCATCAAGGAAAAGGGAAGGATGTTGTGACAGAAGAAGGAAATAGAAGAAGAAGACAAAGAGAAGGTGTGGGACAAGGAAGTTGCACCAGATGAGTAAGCCATGGTAGAAGGATAGAATGAGATATGGTATGACATGGAAGAATATCCACATAATCAGGCATGTAGATAGTATAATGAACGAAAAATGATAGTAAGGTATAACGCTGAGAAAGAAACAGCCCTTAGAAATCAAGGTTACGAGCTCGGCTGGAGCCAGTGGAAACCACACGCGTGAAGGCATATTTGTAAGTCATGTCGATAGTGCCTTTTGTTATGTATTACTAGAATAGGAAAGATAGCCTATTAGTTGAAGATAGTAAGTCGACTGGGATAATTACTAAAGAGGAGTATGTAATGAGTCTGTTAGATCCTGTATCGAGTCAGTATTGATTCCATAACAAGCATCTATGGGATCGGTATCGAGTATGTAATGGGGCTATAAAAGAAGGAGCCCAAGTTGTAGATGGGTTAGCCAGTTTTAGTTTACTAGCTTATGCAACACTTTGAGTAATATCTAGACTTTTGGAAAAGACGCTTGAGTTAGACTTTAGATAGAAAGTTTTGGTTAATGACTCTAGATCGTTAGGTGCATTAGAGTAGTGTTTTTGCAGCTGAGTGCATAGACAAGTAGAGAAGGTTGAGTCAATCAAGGATGTGTGTAGATCGCTAGTAGGAGTAGAGTAGAAAGAGAAAGAGAGAATATTAGAGAGCATGAGAGCAAGAAAAAGTATGTAAATATAGAAGAGAAGATCTTGAACAGAGTCTACATCTTTGTGCGCAGACAAAAGGTGCATCTATTTCCTCATGCCAGATGAAGAGCACCTTGTGGCTTTTGCCTGTATGGGTTTCCACATTATATGTTGTGTATATGTGTGAATGTTGAGTAGATTAGTTATATGCATAAATGTCATGTTGGATGACTGGTTGATTATTGTGTTGCAACTGGATAAATGTATGACTTCCACATTATATTAATGAATATGCTTATGATGTCTATTCATGGTTAGTTCACTTAAGTCGCATAGAGAAGGGTCATATCATAGCTTGGTATTGAAATATTATGCATACAAGTAACCCACCTTCCCAGTCTTCGTTGGAAACCTTGGTGCAGAACCAAGGTACTAAACACCTCCCACACAAACTGTAGAAACGTGGTTCTGGAAGTTACCCATAAAAATGAGATATCTCAAGTGAGATGCAATCTGTATCACAGGTGTTGCGGCTGAGCTCTGCTCCGTTGGGTCGATATCTTGGGATTTGTTGTACTAAGCAGAAGGGACTGAACCTGGGTCCAGGGACAGAAAGAGGGAAGAAATCCAACACCAATTATGTTGTATATTATATATTGCTATAACGATAACAAATGGGAGAGATGTTCACAGGATTTAAACCCGTGACCTCCCAAAACCATGCCAACTCTCTAACCGATGTTCCAAGGGTTCCATTTGTAATGAAAAAATGAATTTATTATATATAAGTTTCACCACATTCACTGTGGTGATAGGCCATGGTTATTTGGCCTCTCTCGTTTGGGATGGGTCCTTTGATACAGAGTGTATTTAGGCATGTAGTTCAAGACACGGTACAATGGGAACAAAAATAAAGACAATATGACCAGAGCACAGTCTTGGAGTTTGTGCAGGAGAGGGATTCTTAGTGCTAGATCCAAAGGTAGTCAACTTTATACTTAAAAAACTCAAAATTTCAAGAGGAGTGTAGATGTAACCTCTATTTATGACCCTAATTTGTAGATATGAAATGGCTCTTCAGATCCTTTGTTGTTGAGCCAAGTATAGTAGATTTTATGCCTAAAGTTGTTAGAATTTTATGTAGAATCCTATGGTGGTTTGTGCTTCTATCAACAAGTTTCATAACTAAAGGGTGACTTCAACACTTGATTAGTAAGCTTATTTCCTTGTATTTTTTATCATTTTAAGACTAATAAAAAGAATACTCACTATTGGGAGTTGACCCGGAGATGTAGCCAAGGTGTCTGGTGAAATTCATTATCAAGTTTTGGTGAAATTGTGTTGATATTTGTTCTCTCATGATCTCTTCTTTATCTTCCACGTTTCACTGACAATAAAAGGATTATGCAAGTTTATTTTCATAATCATAAGTGTATGTTTAAGTGAACCTAATCACATAACATTGCAATATGCATTGTCAAATTAAATATCCTATTAACTGTAAAATATTTGTTTTCAATTAAGGAATAATGGCTGGATTGGTAACTTAATATTTTCAGATCTGGAATCTAGCCCCCTAAAAATCCTAATGGATATGAGAAGTACAAGAAAATACATAATCAAGGTTGAGGTAAAAATAGGAAATCACAAATACATAGAGAGAATATAAAGGAGAATATAAGAAATTAGTATGAAAAAGAAACCACAATCATTGAAGGGGATTGATTGGTCACTAAATAAAATATTCCTTCCTATAAATTGAGATTTTATTCCCTCCACTTCCTTCTTTCTCCTCTCTATTATTTCCCTACTAATTCCCATTTAATTCCAATCCATAATCTCTAATAGGCCCCAATATTATTTTGACACCATGTTGGGATAACCACTCGTAAATAAGCAATGGTATACACCCTCCTCATTTCAATACAAATCCTCTTAATACACCTTCAAAGGGTATAGTTAACACATTTTATAATCTCTTGATGATCATTTATTCCATTTCCCCCCATTTTATATAGAAATAGAATCTCTAATGCTATGAAGAAATATAGCCTTGATGCTAAGAAGAAACACATGATGTAGATCTAGCTACAAGATAATTCTCACAAGCATGCACAAGGAAAATAGAGAGAAGAATAAGAGATTGAATCACATGAAGAAGTGAAGAATGAATAATTGATTGATTATTACAATAGTAATATATCCTTATAAAGGAAAATTAAGTTGGTGGAAGACAACCCATGCTAGCTCATAAACCGGGCTTACTAAATATGATAAACCCCCATAGGTGGCTAAAACACTTTCCAACTTTGCCAAGGACCTAATTAATTAGCTAAAACATGAATGAGTAGTCATGAGTGATGGAAAAACATGATAATATTGGAATCTAGAGAGAAAATCATGGAGGATGGGTTGGAAACAAAAGATAGTGATTTCCTAGGTAACTAGCTTTACCTTATCCACTGAAAAGCTGGAATAAAGGAGGATAAAGACAAAATCTGTAGGAATTCGCAGTTACTAAATATGGTATTCAATAAAGTGGGAAGGATCTAACCAGAATCATTATAAAGGAACTATCGGGGTATATATGGAAAGTGTTGACCAAGTGGTGCAAGTGGATGCCAACTATCTAGGCTAGTGGGTAGGAAATTAACCATAAATTATTAATATTTGTTATCCTAAGTATGGATTGGGTTTATAATATCCAAAAAACCCCATTTAAGTCTGAATTTATGATGATATGTCTGAAATAATCATATACATATAGGTGCATATAGGGCCCAGCAATGAGACTATGGTCACCCTTTACAATTATTTATGTCCAGAAACATGAGGAAAGAGGCAAACCCACATGGGGAAAATCCTCCCTCAAGAAAGGACAAGGCACAAAATTTTGAACAATATGTATTCAATATGTATTTATCTTCACTTTAATGATTTGAATGAACTAATTCTCATGAAATACTTGATGAAGAAGTTTGTGAACTCTATGATCATGTGCTAGAGTGTAATATATGCAAGAAGGAAGAGGAGAGACTCCTTGTATCTCATCATCTGATAAAGTAGAAGCATTATTTGAATGCTTCTTGATGCTTTCATACTTTTATATGCAAATAAAATCTAAAAAATAAAAGAGACATGTGCATACTCCTTCCCAAAGTGTACAAAAATTAAGACAATCAGTTACACAATTAGTTCCTTGTATAGTTGCTAAATGGTGATGTGGATCGCATATCTTTCTTCCAACCTGATGTAGAACCTTCCCAAATATTATATGAGGCTGAAAATACTCTGATATATCATAAATATTATCATATGGAACATTAAATACCAAAGGTTTAGTGTCTCCATGAGGATATAGGGCTAGAGTAGAAAAGATTGAGCAACTGGGGAAAACTAAATTATCGATGTAAAAATATGAATGATGGATGGAATTGAGATCTGAACCATAAGTGTTTAGAACATATACAAAAATGTGTATGATAATTCAAATGATGACTAAGGTCATGTATAACCAACCAGTGAAAAATAGGCAAGAATTGAAACCATTTGATATAAGTAACACTGCATAGGAAACCAATGAGGAATCAACTAGTGAACTTGGGGTTTTTATAGTCTTAGGCGTATTAATAGGTATGGTAGATGGTATGGATGATGTCATAAAATTCATATCATCATAAAAATATTATTCTAAATCATAATTATAACCACTTGAATGAAGTGAGGAAGAGTTGCTTAAAGACAAGTCGGGATCTAGTGAAAAATCACAAGTATTGGGAGATGAATCTAGGAAATTGATATGTGGATTATTCAAGAAATAAAATTATATGTATTATTATTATATATCAGAAAGTGAATCTATATAAGATATATGAGGAAATTATTGTACTCTGGTACTCAAGGCATAATTTATATTACCTTGAAACCGTGCGCTATGATAGTGTTCTGAGGATTCAATAGACTTCTCTAGCTCATCTCAAACTTCAATGTTGTGCTTCTAAATAATATGAGACATGTGGTTTGCATATTATTCTTGAAACATTTATTCTCGTGATGAAATCCCCTGATGCAATAATAACATGTGTATGTGCTCCCTTTCTGCTTGACTTTCTTCATTGAATCTTCATCAGTAGGCTTCGAACCTTCATCTTCAAATTATGAATTTAGCTTCTTATCTTTCACAATTTTCTTCTCTTTTGATCTTGCATTCTTGCTTCCTTGAAATAATAAAGCATGATCCTTGACATTGTAGGATCTAAGATCACCCATATGGATAAATTTATCTTGTTCCTTTGTCAGTGAATCAAAGAATGTACTCAAAGAAGGAATTTTCCAATTCGAAATATAAATCCTAGTAGCATGAAAAGTAGAAACAAAAACTAAGTATTCATGACCCAATTTTGATAATATGGAAAGAATCAATTGATATTCCTTGTTCTCAGTCCCACATTTATTGATAAATAGAACAAGTAACTTGAATTCAATGAAGAAACCCTCAATAGAATCGAAACTACTTGGACTCAATGAGAATAACTCATTCTCTAACTGATGCGCTCTTATATCATGTTGAAATCTGTTATACATAAATCCTGTCACCAACATGTGATGAGATCCTTAACACCTATGTTTTCCCTAAATCCAAAACTTGGAGTGGAAACATGCTCTGGATGTCAATTCTACATAAAAAACCCTAGCACCACTTTTTCCCGTTAGCTGATGAGCGGTACCTTGTTCAACACCGCCTGAGTCCTATTATAAAGAAGTGGTGCCACCGCATATGTGCTTTGTTCTTGAAGTGGTTCTTACCTACACTGCTCTGTCATAAGGGTATATAAGTAGCACACTTGGTAAAATTGGAAAAAAAGAGGATTCTCAAGGTTTCTAGAACATGAGCCTCATGTCCTCCCTTATCCCTATCAATCTGGGTTGGTTGGAGTCAAGATCCCTCTTGGTAGGATCTTATGGCCACCTCACCTACAATTATCTCAACTATCCCTATCCATTGAGTCTTATAAATACAATCACATGTCCCATAGTTGAGGGAGAGAGAACTGAATGGTAATGTTATGCTGTTGAATTGAATACCTAGCCCAATCCATTGGAGAGCACAAGAGAGCAAGTTGGAGCTATCGGGGCTGAGGTGTTTGTCTTGTGGAGGAATTTTTCAACACTAAGGCAATGGTTGTAAGCTCCTTCATTAATTTCTTAATGCAAAGCTGATTTTCGTCCCACATATATGTTGTACTAATCTCACATGTATATGTTACTGGATTCCTTAGTCACTAGTATGAATATGTAAATAATGTTCTAGTAGCTTTGATGTTCTTGTTTGTTTGACATGTTCTGCAGGTACACAGGTTCGTCATCAAAGCATTATTCTAGGTGTTTACAGCATTCAGGGAAGGTTTTCACCCTTTTTCGTTCACTTATTTGTTTTGGATCTGAACCATTCAAACCAGAGGAATAGCTTTTGTCCACAGAAGGTGCAATATTCCTCACAACAAATATGGCGACTCCACTGGGGAGTAGATTCGTCTTGTTCTTCCTCAGTTTCTGAAATACTCTTGTCTGAATCCAAGCTCCAACCTCCTATCTTTGCAGTCATATCTACATCTGATCTACTAAAATTTTTGGTTTGAAATCTTCAGATCTAAACCACCATAACTTTTTGTGCTCTGTATTGTGGTTGATTCATCAGTTTTTATGAAATTTTTGACATTTCTAACTTGATTTTTCGCTCTCCTACTATTCTGGGTGATTACAGAGAACCGCGCATGTGCCTTTGTCAAGGAGCGGTGCCACTTCCTGAGTCCAGTTAGCAATAGGCGGTGCCACCGCCTGAATACAGTGAGCAAGAAGCGGTTCTGCCTCAAAACCTCCTGTCAGCAACTTCATCTACGCAGTGCCAGGTAGGCCTTGTTCCAGACTTTGCTATTTTGATTTTTGTGTGTTTTTGGACTACTTTTTGATGAAAATGAAGTGTATTTAAAAAAAAAAATTGTATATTCTGCAGTCGCTTTGATTGTTGTATTCCTTCTGCATTCAAAGAGAGTTTATGTTTCTTGCATTGGATTTTGTGTTATTTTCTTTGCTTGAAAGATCTTGCTCTTTTCTGTAGATATTAGTCGTTAAAATTGGAAAATATACATTTCATTTTCTTGTGTATGCTTTGGTTTGTTTCGGACTTGGAATGCGTGAGTGATCCATGTTGTTTTGAGTCTTTCTTTGCTTGGGGTGATTCTTGTTTCCTTTTGCATGCTGATTTTTTCAGTGCTTGGTAGGAAAGATTGGTTCTTCATTTTCTTGTCTGTTTCAAACAGAAGTTTTAGTTTTCTCTCTCCTTTATTTTATTCGCAAGCTATTGTTGAATGATTTTCTTCTTGTTTTGTGCATGATTGTTTGAAATTCTAGATCTTACTTTCATTAAGAAGAAATATCTGTTTTCAGCTTTGCGTGCATTAGAGTTAGTTTTGTTTGGAAACGTTAGTGAAATCATCTTTCCATTAAGTTTTTATGCATCTTTTTCAAGCATGAAAAGATAGGAAACATTTTTGGTTTATTTATGTTTGATGTTCTCTATATCTCTTTCTTATTTGCTTTGAAGATTGTTTGGGGTGCATTGATATTTCACTTTTCGTTTGAAAAGATAGAATTGCATTTGCATTTGGGTGTGCATTTTTGGGAAGAAAAGTAAATCTCTCTCCCTCTCTTAGGTAGAATTTAATTGAAGAGGAAAACTTGCATTATCATATAAATCAGTGTGCATCTTCTTTAATTTCAAGTTTTCACTCCATGGTTCCACCTAAACGCACAAGATAAAATTAATGGTAGTACTAGGTTAAAAATTTTAGCAATTTGGGTGATAAGTTAGAGACGTGTTCGGGCATTGTTAAGCGTAGGAGCTGTCATTACTTATTTACACTACAACCCGGGACTCGCACGGTTCTTCCACATACCATCAGTATATCGAACGACCTTTCACATACCCTTGAGGTATATCGAAAGGTACTTCACGTACTTGATTGTATATCATAAGTCCCCTTGTGAATGGTTGTGCATTAGACAGCACTACTACCGATTTTAGCTCCCATGTACCTTGCATATATCGAGAGACCCTTTTAGGAAACCTTAGACCAACTAAGTTAACCTTTTCACCATCCTGGCTTTACGGGTGAAGCTTGTAAAGTATTGATAATCATGTGAGGTTCCTGACTCTTATCCACTCCTTTCACATGTTTTCTTGTTGCTTTTAGTTTGAGTAGTGCTTTCTTGTGCATCGTAGTTAGGGGGTTTTTAGAGAGTTTAGAGATGGCATCCCAATCTGGGACTAGCACTCAAGAGGTCCCTTTCCAAGGTGTACCTTTTATATTCCCTCCAAGTGAAGGTATTGGTCCTCCCTTTATTGCCACTCTAAATATTCCTGGATTAACTATAGGATTACCGGTCTGGATTTTTAATCCAGTAATTCCTATTAAACCTAATGTCTCAAATGTCACCTCTCCTCTGGGAGAGGATCGACCTCAACCTAATCCCTCTCCTTCTTTGTCGGTTGTGGCTTCATCTCTTTCTTCTTCTTCACTTGAGCAAAGCTCTATGGTTAGTAGTCATGGTGATAAGAAGAAGAAAGGGAAGGGTAAAAAGAAGAAGGATAAGAAAGAGAAAAAGCAGCAACCATCTTCTCTTGATGGTGCTCTTTCTAAGAGAACACTAGGAAAACCCAAGTTCCCTTGTAAGCTTTGCAAGGGGGACCACCTTCTTAAGGAGTGTCTTGGTCTCTCCCATGTACAAGAAGAGTGGTCTAAAATTTCCAAACAGTCTGTGTCATCAACCTCTAATCATCATGTTGACGATACTCCCTCAACCAGTGACCCATTGCTTGAAAGTCGAAAGGGTAAAGTCAGAAATCCTTGCTTTCTTTGTAAGGACATGCACTTTACTTACCTTTGTCCTCTAATGGATGAAGCTTCGAATTTGTTGGAATATTTTACTGTTCCTGGCCAACGGCTTCCAATAGTTTATTGTAAGTTGTCTCTTGAACTCCCATTGGTTGATAAAGTGGTCAATCCAAATCCATCCTTGATCGATCCCTCTCTTCCGTTGAAGAGTGAAGTCAAAGTGGTCAATCCAGTTCTAACTTCGGTTGATCCCACTCTTCCTTTGGAGAGTGAATTTAAAGTGGTCTATTCAATGTCATCTCCACCCAATCCCACTCTTTTGTCAGAGAGTGTTAAGACTGAAGTAGTCTCTTTGACCAAATCTTCATCTTGTTCTTCTCTTCCAGTAGAGAATGAACTGAAACTTGATAAAGTTTTTATGCTTCGTTCTGATTGTTCTCAACAAGAGGAAATTTTGTCTCTTTCGACAGAACCCTCTCCAAGTACTGAAGTTATTTCCTTTGACTAGAGTAACCTAACAGAGTCTCATCTTCATTCGAGTGTTCCTTTCCAGATAATTGTGAATGTTACTGCTATGTGAATACTTCATACTATTGTTGACAAAGGGGCTTCTGTTAGTATTCTATCCTCAACTACTTGGCAAGCTTTAGTTTCTCCTTAGCTTGTGCTAGCCACCGATCAGATACTGGATTTTAATCGAAGACCTACAGCACCTTTGGGGACCCTTCCTTATTTTCCTATTACATTAGGAGGGAAAATTGTCTGTATTGATGTTATGGTGGTCCAAGGTCCTTTAGATTTTAATCTACTCCTTGGACGTGATTATGTTTATGCCATGAAGGATTTTTTTTCCACACTCTTTAGAGTTATGCATTTTCCCCATGATGGGAGTACTGTGACCATTGATCAGCTTTATTTTGTTACACCTAACCATTGCATCACTCCTAGTAACCAGACTTCCCTGAATGTGCTGCATGTTCTTGTGGTTCCTTCCCCTTCTTCTAGTTGGCTTCTTCCCATCATAGGTAAAATGGGGGGCATGGCTCTAGTCTATGGACATCAAAATGGAGCTAAGACGCTAGCTTTTATGTAATGGGGGAAACCTACCAACCTCTGGATATCATGTTGGGTAGGAGCAAGTCTGAGAAAAGTTCCCATTCTGCGTCAAGCTCGTTAAAAAATGAAACAGATGTCTATGAGCAAAGTTCCCATTCTATGTCAAGCTCATTAAAAAATGAAATGGATCTCCTCAATCATAGTTTACCTTTTAGTTTCAATCTTGCATAAAAATGAAACTATTCCTGAGCGTAGTTCATTTTCTATTTCAAGCTCGTTAAAAAATGAAGTAGGTTTCCTTAAGCATAGTTTACCTTTTGGTTTCAAGCTTGCATAAAAATGAAACCATCTTCCAAGCATAGTTACCTTCTGTTTCAAGCTTGTGTAAAAATGAAACAAATCCCCTTCCCTTGAGTCAAGTCTTCCCTTTAGTGTTCGAACTTAAACCTTCTTTTCACCTACCCGATTCTCATTCTTTCTACCCCCTTGGTGAACATTTTCACATTAGTAACCAAGTTTTTAGGTTGGGTATGGAAGAAGAATTGTCAGATGAAACAAAGCTTGGGGGGCATGTCGATCCCCTAGAAACCATTCTATGGGTAAGCTTCGCTAGCAATCATGCTGGGGGCAGATTCCAACCTCTGTATATCATGTTAATGGTATTTTTCAAGCATAGTTTACCCATTGGTTTTGAGCTTACGTAAAAAATGAAACCAATCTTCGAGCATTCTTTCAACTGATCTTCGAGCTCGTTGAAAACAGTAAGATGGTGTTGAGCTTACTTTTCATTTTTCACGCTTTGGTTAAAACATGAAAAGTGGTTTGAGATTAGTTTATTACTTTTTTGTGCTTTGGATTCAAACATGAAAAAGGTTAATAGAGTCCTCTTTAAGCTCTTTTCAGACTCTTAAAATGTGAAAAGATAGTCGAGTACTTGTCTTCTTCATACTCATGAAAGTATTTGAAGAGTCGTCTCTCCAATGGTAGGTTATCTCTTTTTCGATTCGGATAGACTATTTACGAAAAAGGAACACTCCAGCCAATCATGACTAGAAGAGTTCTCTAAGGTAGTATTTTATACTTTTTCGGGCCTTAGGGACTAAATCATACGAAAAAGGACCCTTTGGAGTTTTCTTTAGTTTGTTCAGACTCTCTAAACATGAACTATGTCGAGTTTGCTTTCATTGGACTCGTTAAACTAAACACTAAGAGACCCTTTTTTTGGGATCGAACCCCTCCTTTCTCCAGTTCATGAAATATATGGGAATGGACTTGTCTTCAGATAAGCTCAAATGAGTGTTTGTTACCCTCTTTGAACTCGTAAAAATGAAAAGAGGGACTCATCAACCATGAAGGGGAAATTAAGGGAATGGAATAATTTTGCAAATAAATGGCAGTTTGTCGTTACCTTTGAACATGGCACTTATTTGCATATCATTTCAGTCAATTGGGTATTCAGCTTATTTCCAAGGCGATCCACTTTCATGAGTCATGTCACTCCTTTGATTCTTTCAAAAGAATGCATTGTCCACTGTTGCACTGTGTGTCGTCTGGTCTAGTCATGCTACCAAGTCTTTTGTCATGCCGCCCGATGTTAAAAGGTAGAAATAAGTTTACCTCTACAGTGAAAATAGCCTCTATGTCAGCACTTTTGAGTCAATCTTATGGTTACCTCATTCACATAATTCTAGAACTTTGTTCTGAGTTTCATGTCGTTTATGTGGGATTCATCATGGCCCTCCTTCGACCAGACTATTCCTTTCAACATTAGCTCATAATCCAGGAAATGGTCTTAGAAACAAATTTAGTACCTTGAGATATGTATGCCTCAATGATAGATTCTCTCACTCTCAACATAGGTTCACATCATTGACCTTTGATCGATAGAATCGATTGGGTGTTTGAAATCAAGACATCTATTCACACTCAGTAGATTGTACTAGGGTACATTTGGAATCATTGACATCAATGGTGATCTCCCTCGCACTTGTTAACGGTTCACATCATTGGTCGATAATCAAGTGGTTTCTACCATGTTTGACTTCAGAACATTGTAGTCACATGGATAGAATCGTGCTTTTTGGAAAATGAGATGAAGACCCTGGGTATTTGTTTAGCACTCATTGATTTCCCCAAGTTGCGATGGAGTTTTGTATGTCAAGCATGGATCCACATTTGTATGGTCGTGGCTATGCTCAAATTTTCATTTGTACGACATAGATCTACGTTGTATGTCTGGTAGCTATGTCCAAGTTTGAATCCTCTATCACATGGATCTACGTTGTATTCTAGTAGACATGGTTGTTTATTCCTCTCATGGATCTTCCTTGTATTGGTCTACAACCATGAGTTGGTTACATTTGTCTATGAGTCAAAAATATTGATGTATTACAGATGCCTACTCGACGACACTCTCTAATCAAGTTGATTCTTACCTCAAAGTAACAACTTGTTCTCTCAAATATCTCTCTTATCGTATCCCTCTAAGCCTCATGCTTTAGGGGGCATTCTGTTATATCCAAATCCTATCACCAACATGTGATGATATACTTAACACCTATGTTTTCCCTAAATCCCAAACTTGGAGTGGAAACATGCTCTAGATGTCAATTCTACATAAAAAACCCTAGCACCACTTTTTCCCGTTAGCTGATGAGCGGTACCTTGTTCAGCACCGCCTGAGTCTTGTTATAAAGAAGGGGTGCCACCATGTATGTGTTTTTTTCTTGAAGCGGCTCTTACCTACACCGCTCTGTCATAAGGGTTTATAAGTTGTACCCTTGGTAAAATTGGAAAAAAAAGAGGATTCTTGAGGTTTCGAGAACATGAGCCTGGTGTCCTCCCTTATCCCAATCAATCTGGCTTGGTTGGAGTCGATATCCCTCTTGGTAGGATCTTATAGCCACCTCACCCACAATTCTCTCAACTATCCCTATCCATTGAGTCTTATAAATACAAGCTCATGTCCCATAGTTGAGGGAGAGAGAACTAAATGGTAATGTTATGTTGTTGAATTGACTACCTAGCCCAATCCATTGGAAAGCACAAGAGAGCAAGTTGGAGCTATCAGGTATGAGGTGTTTATCTTGTGGAGGAGTTTGTCAACACTAAGGCAATGGTTGCAAGATTCTTCATTGATTTCTTAATGCAGAGCTGATTTTTGTCCCACATATCTGTTGTACTGATCTCACATGTATATGTTACTAGATTCCTTAGTCACTAGTATGAATGTGTAAATAATGTTTTGGTAGCTTTGATGTTCTTGTTTGTTTAACATGTTCTGCAAGTACATAGGTTTGTCATCAAATCATTATTCCAGGTGTTTACAACATTCATAGAAGGTTTTCACCCTTTGTCGTTCACTTATTTGTTTTGGATCTTAACCATTCAGACCAGAGGAATAACTTATGTCCACAGAAGGTGCAATATTCCTGACGACAAAATCCAAAGAAAGACTCAATTTTGGTCCATACTTTGTTTGTAGTAGTAAAACCATCTAGATTAAAGAGTAGATTAGGAGAAATACAGAGGCAAAGCAATCCATAGGCTTTATCCAACCTATTATGCCACTTAGATTTCTCAATAATAGAACTAGGATCATTCTCTAAAGCCATAGAAAATCTATAGTGTCCCATATCCTGCAACAGAATTTGAATTGTTTCCTTACATTCATTATAGTTGAAGGGATTCATCCATCATAGATGAAGAGGAATCCATGCTAATATGTTAATGCACTCAAGAAGATACTATCTGCAACCTACTCAAATAAAAACTAGGATAAACTCTTGTAATCTCAATTCAATATCTTCTTCAGAGAGGGATAGGATACTGGATGTGCTATAATGTAGAGAACTAATAGTTCCTCAACTCTGTTGAACTTTACCAACCTTGCACTTTGATACCATGTAGAAATAGAATCTCTAATGCTATGAAGAAATAGAGCCTTGATGCTCCACTTAGTTCAAAGACACAATGATCAACACTTGTCAAACTAGTTTTCAAATAAAACACTTAGGTTGATCAAATAAATCTCTCATGATATCTATTACTTACTTGTCATCTTCTCATTCAATACTACACTATACAACAGTCAAGATAAACACCAAAGTATATGACAATAATATCCAAGATAATCATCAAGATTTATATCAATATCACATCAAGATATATTAAAAGATAATAATCACCATAGACTCCATAAAATATTCAATAAATTCAATTATATATACCAATATATAGGCTCACGTACTAAGATCAAATATTAACTCTATCCATGAGAGACATGTGCCATCACAAGAGAAACCCAGAAGCATGAACCATACCTTTTTGAAGATCACAATATGAATAAATAATATAAAAACAAAAATAAACTCTATATAAATTAATCACATATCCCTCATAACAATCTTTCCATCGAGCCAAGAATTTTGTAATTTCGATTCCATATGAGAAAGTTATGCCAATTTTAGTGAAGATGTCTAAAAATTTCTCCTGCACAAAGTTTCACACTTTTCCACAAGAGTTGCAAAATACCAAAGAGAGACTTGATTGATGAACAAATGAAATGTTTGATATTCTATTTATATAGGTCATGGAGGAAAGTTAGTACCTCAAACTGGGCCGACATGCAATTCAAAATTACAAATAATTAAATTCTCTTTTGTTTGGTCGACTGACCCAAAAAGGTGGGGTACGCCAACTTCAAAAATTTATATCTCTTCAACTGTAAGAAGTTAGAATATGCTCCACATATCAATGGAAATATATTGACGAGGAATATCTCCCTATGATGGATTTATTTTCAAATTCTTGGTCTAATACCCTTAAATTCTTCAATTTGTTCAGGACTTCAAAGATTCCACGCATAAAGGTGCCAAAGACAATGTTACCTTATGTATAAGTTCCAAGGTCAAAGGCTTCAATGGAAATCATCAAAGGAATGAGGGATTTTATGGTCTTCACATCCACACACTTCACATCAACAAGGAGGAGGGCTCCACCATATACTCATCATATAAAGGGTATCAAGGACCCCAACACCACCAATCAAGTGGGAACAAAGACATTTTCAAGAATATCATCATCATATTCAAGGTCTCTATATCATTAAAAACATATCCAATTGTTCCACTATATATATTCATCACCATAAGAGTACCAACACCCCAAAATATGGGTACAAAGACCTCACCACTAGTTTTCCACACGTTGTGGGCTTCTTATGCATGATCACAAGGCTACAACATGTCAATGACCATATAGTGTGCAAGGGCCATCAAACCACCATATGTGTGGGTTCAAGACCCAAAATTTCAAGGACACCAAGGACCCCATAAGAATGGGTTCCAACATACCACCATAAGTGTGGGTTTCAATACCGAAGTCTCCACATGCAAGAGGATCAAGATCTAAGCTTGTGGACTCAAGGACCCCATAAGAACTCAACAACCTCAAGACCATACAATGCAATCAATGGGCTCCAACATCAACAAATCAAGGGACTTGCACACATGAGCCAAATCATCCATCCAAAAACCAGTCAAGAGAGAAAAATAAGTACAAGCATAACTGTAATGTCCCTTTTTTTATTTTTTTACCAAAATGCCCAATTTTCCATTTTTTCACAATTTTGGCTCTTTACTAGTTTTAGTGTCTTGGTCTCCCAATTAGCCCAATTGCTCTCAAATATTCAGATAATGTGTATGAATGATATAATAACTTAATTATTATGTTCAATGATGTATTGTTTCCCTCCAATCACTTATGCAAGTCTGTACTAAATTCTGAACAAGATAGATGATTTTACTCACAATTTTGGGCTCAAATCCCCCCCGGGGTAAGTGGTAGAAATGGCTTCCCAAATGTGCAGAAACCAACTCAAATTCTTAAATTAAATAAGGGTATGTGTATAATATATTATCATAGACTCATATTGATAACCAATATACCTCCCATGGCTGTTATCACTTCTTTCAATCAGATATAAAAAACTAGTTTTGGACCCTTAGGGAAAGGAGGTGTAGTTTGCTCCAATTGCTATGAAATTCGACCCAATGGCCACATATTCTTAGTTAATGAATATGAAACCCATAATATAATATAATTTAATTCCATTCATTCATAAATCATCAATATTTTATACATACATTCGAATCCATCAAGATTACAAGAGTTTACAACAAGGTAGTGGGGAAATGGCACTATTTCTTCATTATTGAGCAATAATACGTGAGATTTCTTGGCCTTTCGACCTGAGATATTTATGAAATTAAATATAAGAGGATTTAAATCAGAATACAAAATACTAGAGCAATATAATATCCCTCAAAGATATGAATATCTCACCAAGTGCGCCTCACTCCATAGAGCTGAAATATGGTGAGAAAACTTGAGATGAAAGGAAGAACAAGATGAACTTGATATGTCCACGAGCTGTTTTAGCTTGTACCTGTAAATTATGACTGCATTGAAGCTCCTTTAAATACCTGAGTGACCTCTCCAAACACCAACTAGGATGGGAATCTTTCACCCTCGAAATTGGCTAAGGCATGAACTAGTCAGCCACTAGCTCTCTCTCTTCACAATAACAATTTTCACATATGATCAAAAGGATATTTCATGGCTGATCCCTTCATTTTATAAAAATTATTTTTCTTCCAAGGTTACAAATCCATCCATAAACCAAATCCAAGTCGAATTGGTGTGGATTCTCATGCTATGCCATGTGGCCTCTCTCTTCACCTTCCCTCTTCTCCCAAATTCGAGTAGGAGCCTCTTGGCGTAACTCCCATTTGTGGCATAACTGTCATAGAATCTCCATCATTGGTGTCATAGATGTCATAAATGTAAGGGGAATCTATCCAAGTGTCCATGAAACTCCCATTTGACTCTCCCTTTCCCCATGTAAGTTACAATTCATCCCAAATTCGACCTATGAAGTATATGGACAAGTATATTAACCTTATAATCCATCCAAAAACATTATTCTTCCCATAGATTCGATATTGCAAGAGGAAGATGCCATTTAACATAGGAATTCTAGCTTGAGTGGTCCCCATGGTCTCCATGTGTCTCCATTCTCCATAGCCATTTAATTTTTCACTTTCATTCATTTAATTAAATCCATTAAATAAATATTTATTCCTTCTAATCTCTAAACACCATTTATTAGCTCCCCTATTAACTTCCCAATGTTTCCAGCCAACCTAGGGAACTAGTAGGATTGATGGAATTTTCCTGCTATGCAATTATTTGAATGGGGACATTACAGTCCTCCCCACCCAATATTTCTTATCCTCATGAAATTTCAGATTTGGATGCTGCAAAATATTCTCCTCTTCCCATGTGGCATCTTCACTTGGTAGAACCTTCCATTGCACCACGTATTCTTTGATTGTTCTAATCCTCAATCTTCTCTCCCTTGTCTTCAAAACCTTTTCCAGAATAAGTGTGAGTTGTCCTTCATCATCCAAAGGAGGTAGTGTATCTAAAATGACAATTTTCTGACCAATAGCTTTCTTAAGACAATAAACATGAAATACATTATGAATTTTTCTCCCTTCTGTAAGTTCCAACTCATATGCTACTTCTTCGATCTTCCGGATTACCTTGTAGGGCCCATAGTATCTTGGCTTTAGCTATTCTGCTCCATTTATTTTGAGAGATGTTTGTTTGTATGGATGCAACCTCAAATACACTAAATCATCAACCTGAAAGGTCCTTTCCTCTCTATGTTTATCTACATATTGTTTTTTCTGATTTTGGGCAACCTGCAAATTGTCTTTTAAAAGCTTTAAAATTTCTTGGCTTTATTCCACCCAATATTTAGCTTTTGGAGCTCTACTATCACCAAATATCATATCAGAAAATGTAAGTGCATCATAACCATATAATTCTATGAAAGTAGACATCCCTATTGACATGTGAAAGGTGGTGTTGTAGCAAAACTCACCCCAAGTGTAGCCATTTTGTCCAAGCTTTCTGTTGTTCTCCCACATAGTTTCGGAGGTACCCTTCCAACCATTTATTCACCCTCTCTGTTTTTCCATCATTTTGGGGATGGTATCTTGTAATTGGATTCAACTGAGTGCTGACCAATCTGAAAATTTCTTGCCAAAAAGCACTCACGAATCTACCATCTCTATCACCCACAATGCTCTTGGGGAGCCCATGCAATATGAAGATTTCTTTGAAAAAAAGGTCATCCACTTGTGCAGCACTAAAAGAGGATGTAACATCAAATAAATAAGAAAACTTTTTCAATCTATCCACTACCACATATGTTCAATCTTTGCCCAAATATTTGGGCAAACCGGTGATGAAATCCATCGATATATTGTCCATTTTTGCTCTGGAATGGGCAATGGTTGTAATAAACTAGTTGGGTATGTGATTCCTGATTTGTTTTTCTGACATACCTTACATTCATTGACATACTTTTGAACATATTTCTTCATCCCTTCCCAATATTTCTTGTCCTTAAGCAATTTCAAACATGGGTGTTGAAGAACCTACTTTCTGTATGATTCTTTGAAGTTGCCACTGAGTTTCCCAACTTTGAGTCTTTGAGATTACATGAATATTTTAGAGAGGAACCACCATGCTTGTTGCTGCACTAATCTGATTAAAATCACTTTATTACGTTGGTAATCCATCTCCCATACTGCTTGTTTCCCAAAAAATTGAAATCAATGGGACTAAAAACTATCCCAAGGTCCCTTTGCTTGTATTGAACTCCAACATTTAAGAGTGCTCTCCAACCCATACCATTAGGAAAGAGAATTACAGTATCCCATTTTCTTGTATGCATTCTTCCAAACATCATGAGTACATAATATATATCAACAAAGTACATAACAACATAATAAAAATGTACATCAAGGAGGTGCCTCATCAAAAAATCATGAAAGTGCTTATACCTCCAGGTAAGTAGACCACCATTTTCCAAGTGCATACAAGCTTCAAGTGACCAATAAAATCTGATCCAATGACATAGGTGAGGATCCAATGTCCTATAATGCTGCTCCAAAAGGATGTGATATGCATCAAAATATTCATCCATGTATTCTTTTCATCCAAGAAGTGAATGAAGAATCTCCACTCAAATCTGAACCAAATAATGAGAAAAGAAAACAAGGAGACTTCAAATGTCTCAAAGAAGTCTCACCCATACATCCATAAATGAGAGAATCATAAAGATATAGAAAAGTATGTGGCTGGAAACAAAAATGTTCTCCAATCATAAATACATTCACCCCATTGTTGGATGAAGTCCCCCCAACATCAAATGAACCAAGTGTTGAGAAAAAAAAAACATGAGTCTTCAAGTGACTCAAATGCATATAATAGGTGCATCAATGTAGATGTGCATCATCATAAAGTAAAAAAGGATGTTGCTGAAAATGTGAATAAGAGTGTGCTCCAACCATGTCATCATAAAAAGTAAATCTAGGAGTTCCATACTCCTCATGCGGCACCATAAAAAAGAACCCTTTTACTCATACTTCATTGAGACTAATGCTGCAAAACATGGAATTGCAGGATGTAGGAGAATGAACTAACTCACCCAAATGATCCAAAAGTGCAGAATTTTCATCATGGGAAGGATCCATATGGGTATTATCATGAAGCTCCTTCAAAAGTGTGAAACCTTTGTCATAGATTGGTTCCAATGTAGAGGAATCATGCTCTTCTTTAAAAATGGCATAACCTTCATCAAGAGACAATTCAAGTTCCTCTTCCACCACATCAAGTGTTTGGATATCTTCAAGATCATCTTCAAACACATCAAGCACATTCAAATTTCCACATTTCTCATGATCCACCATGTCATGAGAATCCTCCAAACAATCTACCATTTGACAATCTGAAACATAGGAGGAAAAACAAGTGTCTTGCAACTTTTCAAGAAGTTGCTCATTTTGAATTGTGAGCTTATGAATAACTTCATTATTATTTGTTGATGTATTTGTAACTTCAGAATGTATTCACTTGTATATTTCATATATTGTACCCCAATGTTTATTTCAGGAAGTGTCTGTAATGTATTTGAGTCATGTCATGCCTCGATGTTCCTATCGGGAAATTCAATAATGTAAACAAGTCATGTCAAGTCATTGTGGGTAACCATCCTATTGTTCAAGGGTTAAATTCCCCACAGTTGTGGGGCCCTAGGGTTATTATACTATCCTAGAGAAGTCAGCCCTAGGTGAGTTATTGTAAGTTGGGGCAATAGTCCCCACCATTGTGTTAAGGATAACCCTCCTTGTTGATCGAAGGGGCAAAGTCCCCACAAGTTCTAGGGCACTAAGGTTATTAGACTCTCCTAGAGAAGTCAGCTCTAGTAAGTAATTGTTAAGTGAGGCCAACATGTTGGAGTGGATATTAAGTGAACGAAAGAATATAAATAGAGAGTGAGCCTCTATATTTATTACATACACACTCACTCACTGGGGTGCATGAGTGAGAGAGAAGAAACTGGGATCAGAGAGAGAGACTACTGCTGTCAGGAGATCATCTTTATGTTTTCAGGTTTTACTTTTGGTGTTGATTCTATCTCTGAGGAATTTACAGGGTTTTCTCCTATATGGTTTCCCCAAGGAAAATCGGTGTGTCTATTGTCTCTTGTGTTTGATTGTTGTGCTTGTTATTCTCTTAGTTGAAGATCCTAATATAATGCTAGCTTGAATGATAAAAATCTAACATGGTATCAGAGCTAACCTGAGAAGAAGACATTGTGCAGCTGCAGAAGCTAGGGCTTCTTACTTTTTGGGTCTCTCTCCACAATCCATCGGCAAAAGTATGCTAGGCTGACTCTCCATTGAAGGGCGCATCTTTCTGTCGAAGCGAAACTCGATTCCAGACATTTTTAGTTTTTGATGCGGGAAATTAGGGCTTCTTACAGAAGAAGAATTTTTTAGTGAGCCCAGCATAGGATTTCTCTCCTCATCAAAATCAAATTTTAGAGACCTAGTTCGATATTTTTGGTTGCGTATAACTATAGGAAAGTCAAACCCTAGTTTGACTTTGGGCCGAAAAAACCCTAAAATACTAAAATGGATAAGTTTTGGTACATTTGCTATATCTCAGGATTAGAGAAGCCTCAAGAGTTGGAACTTTCACCAGACAAATATAAAATTTGGATTTACACTGTGTCCCAAGTTCAACCTCATATTCACTATTTCTAGGAGATATGATCCCTCCAAGTTAGGGTTCTGTCCTCTTCCAGGATCCATCCATAAACAGGATACCTAGGGCGAATTGCTATATCTCGGGCTACAGAGGTCCAAATGAAATTTCTAAAGATGTTCCAAAAAGGGAACAAAATGTAATTTTGTTGTTAGAATTTTCAGACCCCGAAGATGAAACAGTGACACATGGAAGTCTGTATAACTTTTCTATGTTGAACAATCCTAAAATAGATCACCTTGGGAAAATGATCATAAGTCCCAATTGGTGAAACCAATTCTGATGAAACCTATGGTGTTGGAATAGGGACAAGTGAGGCTACCTCAACATGAAGCTTCAGACACATAGAAGTATTAATTGCAGAGATACCACAGAAACAGTATCAGGAATTTCTGCAGAAGAAATTGGAAAACTAGGGCTTCCTGTTTCGGGAGCTTCCCTCCACTATTTTCAGAAAAGGAGTACATTGGATAGCTTGCCTTGAAGAGTTCTATATTTCTATCCAATTAGATATAAAAGATTCCAAGTTTTGAAAATTAGAGTTTCTCTGAAAAACCTTAGATCAGCGAGCTCTGGAACCACGACGGACACCTCAAATCGGTAAGATCTAATCTTTTGCTATTTTCATTTGAGGTTCTCATTTCTAAGTGATCTATCACATCAGCTTGATGATAAGCTTGGTGAAGTTGAAAACTTCCAAGAATGGAAGTATAGGATCTCACTAGTTCTTGAAGGAAATGAATTGGACACCTACATAACTAGATAGGTTCCAGTTCTAGAGGGAGATGAGGCTAAAAGCCTTACACCATAAGAACTTTGTCAAGGCTAAGAAGACCATTGCTGATTCAATCACGGATCACCTTATACCACAAGTGTCTTCCCTAAAGAAACTGAAAGATATGTTTGATTCCTTGACCAAGATATTTGAAGGGAAGAACATAAATTGGAATATGACTTTGAGAAAATAGTTGAAGAATGTGAAGATCCGGAATGCAGAGACCATACAGTCATACTTTACAAGGGTCTCTCAAATCAAAGAACAAATTGAAGCGGTAGAAGAAGAAGTGGAGAATCCATAAGCTGTGATAACCACCTTGAATGACCTCCCAGTATCATGGGATTCATTCATTCAAGGAATGTGTTCCAGAAGGAAGTGATTACTTTCAGAAAGACTCCAGGAAGAGCACACACAAGAATATGCTCAACTCATAGTAAGAGAAAATAATATGGGGAGATCAAGCTCTCACCATCCAAAGAAGATCCCTCAAGCGATGAGGAATATGAAGAAATCAACTCTTGAAGAACCACTTGTCCATCTTAGCATTTGGATAAGAAATAATGCTATTATGAATGAAGAAGATGATGAAGCTGAAGGCTCAAGAAGGAGTCTACCCACGAAACAAATAAAGATAAGTATTCAATTGTCATATTGTTTTGTTATGCATTTGTTTATATTCAGTTGATGTATTATGCATGATAGAATTTTTGCATTAATGACAGTATACTACTAATATACATGTGATGGGTAAGTAGCTCATGGTGCTATACAACTCTCCATTGCTACTTATCTAGAATAAAACCTCTTTGCTGACATATTGGATTAGTGCACGATCTCAATGTTGTCCTGGTAGAGATGGAAGGAATCTAGAAAGTTTCTGTGAGATATGGGTGAATGTTGTATTGGATAAAATAGTTGCATAATCATATATCTTGATGCAAAAGAATTTTTCATTATGAATATACCTTATGAAATGCTTCTAATCATACAACTAATGCATTTGACTTATAGGAAAGATCGCGTAAAATCACCTACAAGCAAAGAAGGATGAGACTTGTTCCGAAGAACAAGTGACGACAGTTCAACATGAAGAATAATATGACGAATGCAGTGACATCATTGATGCAGAACCTTCCAGCTATGAAGAAATAACCAAGAAGAAAGGGAATACCAGTTCAAGAAGAATGATGTCTAGGATGCAGTATCGATACGTGAAGGGAAGTTTGTAGTTCCATCATCTAGAAGATGGAAACATCGTGGGATACAAGGAAAGATTCGTAGCACAAGACTTCTCACGAAAAGAAGGCATAGACTACGAAGAGACATTTGCAGCCAGTGGTAGTTGAGACACATGACAGGCAGAATCATGTGTGCAAATGAAAGAAGGCCTTGTACAAGCTCAGAAGACACCCATGGGATAACACATACATGATGAGCTTGATGAAGATCTGAACCTTTTCTACAAGGTTGAAGATGAAATCCTATAGAGGATGACAAGCTCACAGATGGGTGCGACAAAAATTTTTGAAAAGGTTCAAGATAGAGGATCTTGGTATCCATTGACCCTAGATGGATACATAGAATATTAGTAGCACAGGAAGCTACTCATCACTTCGGTACAAAATGTTTCAATGCATAAAGTACGAAAGACAGAGGGAGAATGATGCTTTGCTTCAGAGGGAGTGACTGCAGAAGATCTTGAGGTTCGACATGGTATGACAGGATGGACAGATTACTGGTGACTCTAGGCTTTACTAAGAGTAAAGAGGATTCCAACCTTTTCTTCAAAGTTGAAGGTGGAATACCAGTGATGCTCCTATTATATGTCGATGACTTGTTCCTGAGAGAAAAGAGGAACTCAGAAGGAGACTTGCTGCCAAGTTCGAGATGAAGGACTTGGATATGATGCACTATTTTCTAGGCATAGAGGTGTGGCAGAATGCAGATGGAATTTCCCTGGGACAAGGGAAGTATAAGGTAGATATCCTAAATAGATTTAGGATGATGGATTGCAAGGCCATGACCACACCTATGGCATCGAACCTGAAGCTATTGAGTGATGCTTCATAAGATTCGGTTGATGCTACGATGTACCATTAGATGATTGGGTCCTTGATGTACCTGACGAATACGAGACCAGATATTTTCTTTGTTGTGAACACCTTAAGCCAGCTCTTGACAGATCCAAGACATGTTCACCTGATTGCTGCAAAGCATATTCTGAGGTACCTGAAAGGTACAGTTAATTATGGGCTCAAGTATGAGGTGAATCAAAAGATTAACTTAGAAGGTTATGTTGATTCAGATTGGGCAGGCAGTGCCATCAATAGGAAGAGCACTTCAGGGTGTGGCTTCAGTATGGGATCTGGTGTGATCTCTTGGTTTAGTAGGAAGCAATCCTGTGTGGCACTGAGTATAGCTGAAGTAGAGTATGTTGCATCATGTTTAGCTAGTTGTGAGGCAGTATGGCTAAGGAAGCTACTGTCTGATTTATTTCATATCCAATTGGATGCTACTTGTATATATTGCGACAACCATAATTGTGTGAAGTTATCTGAGAACCTGGTGTTCCATGACAAGTCAAAGCATATCGAGATCAAATATCACTATATCAGGGATATGGTGTAGAGAGGAGCAGTGAAGCTCCAATATGTTGTAATGGATGAACAGATAGCTGATGTGTTGATGAATCCATTAGCCAAAGTGAAGTTTGATTACTTCATGGAGAAGCTTGGTGTTCTCTAGATCGAGGTTCCCTCCAAGGGGAAGTGATGATTCCATGAACCATTCCGACATGGTGAGAGGATTGGTTCCTTCCATGGTCAGATGTAAGGGCTGAGCCATTCTTTCATGGTGAGAGGATTAGTTCCTTCCATGTCAGATGTGAGTGCTGATCCATTCTGATGTGACTATAGGATTGGTTCCTACATGATCAGATATAAGTGTTGAATTCCATTCTCTGAATGGAGGCACCTAATCAGTTACCAGGAATACTCAATCTAGGGCTAAGGGCCATTATTATATGACTATGGGATGTGTTCTCACATGATCATATATAAGTGCAGGTCCATTCTGATGTGATTGAGGGATGTGTTCCCACTAGACCAGATATAAGGGTTGATGCCATTCTCTGGGAGAATGGAGGCACCTGGTCAGTTACCAGGAAACCTCAACCTAGGGTTGAGAGCCCTTTAAACATGTAGGATAGATTGGTTCCTCACATGGTCAAATGTAAG
>LPNX010880513.1:437947-455662 GCA_001517045.1 Pseudotsuga menziesii | reverse complement strand
TGCAGAGTTCCTCGCATGGTCAAATATAAGTGTTGAGCCCTTCCTTAGATAGTGGATGGTGTGCCCTGCTATGCCAGAGGATATAAGTGTTATGCCCTTCCTTGGATAGTGGATGGTGTGCCCTGCTATGCCAGAGGATATAAGTGATGTGCCTTTCCTTGGATAGTGGATGGTGTGCCCTGCTATGCCAGAGGATATAAGTGATGTGCCTTTCCTTGGATAGTGGATGGTGTGCCCTGCTATGCCAGAGGATATAAGTGTTGTAAGTGCAGAGTTCCTCGCATGGTCAAATATAAGTGTTGAGCCCTTCCTTAGATAGTGGATGGTGTGCCCTGCTATGCCAGAGGATATAAGTGTTATGCCCTTCCTTGGATAGTGGATGGTGTGCCCTGCTATGCCAGAGGATATAAGTGATGTGCCTTTCCTTGGATAGTGGATGGTGTGCCCTGCTATGCCAGAGGATATAAGTGTTGTGCCTTTCTATGGATAGTAGATGATGTGTCCTACTATTCCAGTAGATGTAAGTGTTGAACGTTTCCATGGATGATAGATGGTGTTTCCTATCATGCCAGTGGATGTGAGTGCTGGGCCTTTCTAACATATATGATTGGATCGGTTCCTCTCATAGTCAGATGTGAGTGTTGGGCATGCCTTTCTAACATGGTGTTGGATGTGTTCCTCTCATCGTTAGATGTAAGTGTTGGGCGGGCCATTCTATCTTAGGGTCAGATATAAGCACTGAAGAAGACCTACATGGAGGCTATGCCTACAACCAACATGAAAAAGGGTTGGCTTTGTAGAACTTCTTGCGATGAGAAGAATCAAGAGATAGCACCCGTGATGATGATCCAATAGTAATGATCCAGCAGTGATGATCCAAATCCAGTGATGATGTCCCATGATGATCCAAATCCAGTGATGATGTCCCCATGATGATCCAAATCGAGTGATGATCCAGATCTAGTGATGATGATCCAGATCTAGTGATAAAGATTAATTTAATATGAAGATAACTTGAAGATGAAGATGACTTGAAGATGAATATGACTTGAAGATGAAGGTGACGAGATGATCCAATTGATACAGAGAAGAAGACCAGTGCTGACAAATTGTGTTGAGAGAATACCTTCTTAGTTAAGAGGGAGTGTTGATGTATTTGTAAATTTGAAATGTATTCACTTGTATATTTCATATATTGTACCCCGATGTTTATTATGGGAAGTGTCTATAATTTATTTAATTCATGGCATGCCCCGATGTTCCTATCGGGAGATTCAATAATGTAAACAAGTCATGTCAAGTCATTGTGGGTAACCCTCCTATTGTTCAAGGGTTAAAGTCCCCACAGTTGTGGGGCCCTAGGGTTATTATAATATCCTAGAGAAGTTGTCCCTAGGTGAGTTATTGTAAGTCAAGTCAATAGTCCCCACCATTGTGTTAAGGATAACCCTCCTTGTTGATCGAAGGGGCAAAGTCCCCACAAGTTTTGGGGCACTAGGGTTATTAGACTCTCCTAAAGATGTCGGCTCTAGTAAGTAATTGTTAAGTGAGTCCGACATGTTGGAGTGGACATTAAGTGAATGAAAGAATATAAATAGAGAGTGAGCCTCTCTATTTATCAGATACACACTCACTCACTGGGGTGCATGAGTGAGAGAGAAGAAGTTGGGATCAGAGAGAGAGACTACTGTTGTCGGGAATCATCTTTATGTTTTCAGGTTTTACTTTTGGTGCTGATTCTATGTCTAAGGAAGTTGTGGGGTTTTCTCCTTTATGGTTTCCCCAAGGAAAATCTTTGTGTCTATTGTCTCTTGTGTTTGATTGATGTGCTTTTTATTCTCTCAGTTGAAGATCCTAATATAATGCTAGCTTTAATGATAAAAATCTAACATTATTCAAGTAGGATTCATGTAACCATTCACTAATCTCAATGACATTTTTTCTATAAAAAATCAAAGACATGAAATTACCTTTGATGTTGCACATTTCTCTTTGAATCGTCTCCATGTCTTCAAGGAAGTAGCTCTCCAACAAGAATTTGATACCAATGCTTGAGTGTCATGGAGTATGCTAAGGGAATATTGGATCTTATTTTCATTCATATTTAAGGACTCTTCAATAAAATGAGGCTCTTACAAATGAACCTCCTCATCTTCTTCCTTCTTGCTTGGACCAACTTCATGAAGCTCAAGTGGTGACGGGGAAGTTGATCTTGTTTCTTCTTAAACTACTACAAGGTCTTCATTTTCATGTTTAATGGAAGTTTGGCTTACAGAAACACTTTCAAAAGTTATCTCTATGTCACCAACATATAGGTGTGAGCACCCATTAGTAGGTACTCCTTCATAGTTTAAGCATCCATCATTAGATTCTCTTTGTTTCATTTCCAAGGTAGAATGTGTCTCAAAATTATCTTCAATATTTTCAATAGAAACTTCTTCATACTCATGTGATGTCTATTCATATTTTTCAGAGTCACTATGGAGTGATTTTTTATCCTCTTCATGTACTACTTCTTCTACTTCACCTATTTCAGAACTAGGTGGTTCATGAGTCTCCTTCTTTAGCTCCTTCAAGCAAGTTGATGCATTTTTCCCCTTGGTTTTCTTAAAATAAATATATATTTTCCAAATTTGGATAGCCAACAATTATAATCCTTTAATAATATTCTTGGTCACGTCTTCAATTATAGTTTCAATGATTTTTATATGCTCCTCACCATCATATGAGGTTCCCTTTTCATCCCTAGTCATAGTTTCCTCTTCAACAAAAGCACTTTTGGTTTCAATATCTAATGGTGGTCCATAAATTATTGTCCTGATAAATATCATACCACATCAGTTTCCAATATCATGCTCTGATACCATTTGTAGTGTCCCTTTTTTAAATTTTTACCAAAATGCCCAATTTTCCAATTTTTTCACAATTTTGGCTCTTGACTAGTTTTAGTGTCTTGGGCTCCCAATCAGCCCAATTGATCTCAAATATTAAGATAAGGAGTATGAATTATATAATAACTTAATTATTATGTTTGGGAATGTATTATGGCCCCCCAATCACTTCTTCAAGTCTTTACTAAATTCTGAACAAGATAGATGATTTTACTAGCAATTTTGGGCTCAAATCCCCCCTGGGGTAAGTGGTATAAATGGCTTTCCAAATGGGAAGAAACCAACTAAAATTATTAAATTGAAGCATTATATGTGTATAATACATTATCAGATATGTATATGCATAACCAATCGACCTCCCTTGTCTTTTATCACTTATTTCAATCAGATATAAAAAACTACTTTTGGACCCTTGGGGAAATGAGGTGTAGTTTGCTCCATTAGCTATGAAATTCGACCCAATGGCAAAAAATTATCAGTTACTAAAAATTAAATCCATAATATAATTTAATTACAGTCCATTCATTCAAAAATTATCAATAGTTTATACATCCATTCGAATCCATCAAGATTACAAGAGTTTATAACAAGGTAGTGGGGAAATGGCATTGTTTCTTCATTATTGAGCAATAATACATGAGATTTATTGGAATTTATACCTGAGATATTTATAAACATAAATATCACATAATTTACATCACAATACAAAATACTGGAGCAAGATAATCTCCCTCAAAGAGATCAATAGCTCACCAAGTGCACCTCACTCCATAGAGCTGAAATATGGTGAGAAAACTTGAGATGAAAGGAAGAACAAGATGAACTTGATATGTCCAAGAGCTATTGTATATTGCACCTGTAAATTATGAATCCATTTAATATCCTTGAAATACCTGATTGGCCTCTCCAAACACCAACTAGGATGGGAATCTTTCACCCTCGAAATTGGCTAAGGCATGAACTAGTCATCCACTAGCTCTCTCTCTTCACAATAACAATTTTCACAAATGATCAAAAGGACCTTCTCATGGATGATACCTGAATTTTATAAACATTATTGGTATTCTAAGGTTACAAATCCATCCATAAATCAAATCCAAGTCGAATTGGTGTGGCTTCTCATGCTATGTCATGTGGCCTCTCTCTTCACCTTCCCTCTTCTCCCAATTCGAGTAGGAGCCTCTTGGCCTTCTCCAACTCCTATGAGCACCCTCTAAGATGATCTATTCAGGCCTTAAATTTCAGATATTTCAGATTTCAGCCTTCATATCTGACTTGTGTCATAATTGTCATAGAATCTCCATCATTGGTGTCATAGATGTCATAAATGTAAGGGGAATCTAGCCAAGTGTCCATGAAACTCCCATTTGACTCTTCCTCTCCCCATGTAAGTTACAATTCATCCAAAATTAGACCTATGAAGTATATGGACAAATATATTAACCTTATATCCATCCAAAAACATTAGGCTTCCCATATATTTGAGATTGCAAGAGGAGGATGCCATTTAACATAGGAATTCTAGCTTATGTGGGCCCCATAGTCTCCATGTGTCTCCATTCTCCATAGCCATTTCATTTTTCACTTGAATTAATTTAATTAAATCCATTAAATAAATATTTATTCCTTCTAATGTCTAAACACCATTTATTAGCTCCCTTATTAACTTCCCAATGTTTCCACCCAACCTAGGGAACTAGTAGGATTGATGGAATTTTCTTGCTATGCAATTATTTAAATGGGGACATTACAATAAAAAGCAGTAGAAGTACTAATAACCAAATATCAACCAGGATAAAGGAACTCAACAATGGACTCAAATCGGACCATGATACAACTTAGGGGCACTTGACGAAGTCAATGGGTAATCGGGGCTTTTGCCATTGTTCCAATGCCTCCAAGGGATTCAAGCTTGGTCTTGGACAAGGTCAAAAGGGATCCTCTGACACAAACAATGAAAAACTAAACACTAACCCTCAAGTGCTCCACAAGGGGAACCAAGGACTCAATAGTTGGCATCAATGACCAGACATCGTTAGCATCATTGACAACTTAATCAACATAGTGAGCACATTGTAGGTTGAGTTTGTTTAAACGGTGTATATGCATGCACACCATTAGAGCTACTTATACTCGATAAAATCCTAATTTGTTTCCAAATTTATTGGTTATGAATGGTACCCAATTCTCATTCAAAGATTGAATTTCCATTTTGTTCTATGTTTTATTGGATTTGGATTCATTTTCATAGTTATATTGTTGGCTAGTAGTATGAATTTTTTAATGTACATATCTTGAATTGATATTTCCTTGTGGAGTTTGATATTAATGTATAAATGTTTCTATTATTGAACTAAATGAATGTGATATTAAGAAAATTCCACGACTCTAGTAATTACCTTGTTTGAATCATAATATATTGTAGACATCAAGCCATTATATTTTGTAGGGTCATTTTAGGAAGAATAGGGACTAACACCATCTTCAAAGGTGCATAATCCATTGAAAGTCCTATACCAAGGTTGTTGAAATATTGTAACTTCGAAGAATATTCTATATGTATCTTTTGTGGTCCCCGATGGTCCTACCGGGAGAACCACTTGTATTATCTTTGTACCCCGATGCTTCTAATCAAAAGAACTAATAAGAGTCATGAGGTAGTCCCCTCTAATTGTAAAGGTGGGTCACTAGCACCCCAGTGTGGTTACTTGAGCCTACATGTGTAACTTGATCCTACATGATTAACTCGAGCCTACATGTCGGATGAGTTAATTAAATTGAACAGATGAATATAAATAGAGGTGTGGTGCTCCTCATTTAGAACACACATTCTCACTTGTGTAGCGCATTAGTGGAGAAGAGAAGTAGCTGGAGAAGGAGGAGGATCGAGCTTTGATCTCCTTGCTGGTTTTATCTTTTATCTTTTTGGGGCATCTATATTGAGGAAGATTTTGTTGGGTTTTCCCAGGATAAATATTTGTGTTCCTTTTGTATGGTTGTGCTTGTCTATCTTTCAGTGATCTTGTTTATATTCTTTTGTTATGAAAATGTAATGAAATACTGATGTCTTAGCTAAGCATATGAAAAATTTAACATGGAATCAGAGCCACCCTGAAAGAAGACATTGTGAAGATACAGAATCTAGGGCTTCTTACTTTATGGTTCTCTCTTTACAATCGATCAGTAAAAGAAGGCTAGGCTAACTCTCCATTGAAGGGCGCATCTTTCTGTTGAAGCGGAATTCAATTCTGAGCATTTTCAGTTTTCGGTGCGGAAAATTAGGGCTTCTTGCAGAAGAATAATTTTTGAGTGAGCCCCGCATAGGATTTCTCTCCTCATCAAAATCAAATTTTAGAGACCTGGATCAATATTTTTGGTTGGGTGAAACTCCGAGAAAGTCAAACCCTAGTTTGACCCCGAGCTAGAAAAACCCTAAATACTAAAACAGCTAAGTTTTGGTACATTCTCTATATCCTAATATTGGAGAAGGTTCAGGAGATTAAAATTGTAAATACCAAAGATAAAATCCTTATGTAAACTGTGACCAAAATTCAGCCTCAGATTCTCTATATTTTGGGATATATGATCCCTCCAAGTTAGGGTTCCAGCCTCTTCCAGAATTCATCCCTAAACAGGACACCTGGGGATAATTACAATATCTTGGGATACAGAGGTCCAAATGGAATTCCTAAAGATGTTCCAGAAAGGGCACGAACTGTACTTCTCATGGTTCAAACTGTATACTTAGAATATGAAACAGTGACACGTGGAAATCCGTACAAATTCGCTGTTCGGAACAGTCCTGTAACAAGGCACCTTGGGAAAATGATCATACATCCAAACTGATGAAACCTATGGTGTTGGATCAGTAATATGTTAGTTTACCTCAGTGAGAAATTTCATACATAGAGGAGTAGTAATTTTGGAGATATCATAGAAACAATGACAAGCATTTCTGTAGAAGAAATTGGAAAACTAGGGCTTCCTATTCCGGGAGCTTCCCTCCACTGTTTTCAAAAAAGGAGTACTTTGGATAGCTCCATTTGAAGATATCTATATTTCTATCCAATCATATCTGAAATATTCCAAGTTTTGAAAATTAGGGTTTCTGTGGCAAACCCTAGATCAGCCAGCTTCAGAACCAGGACGGACACCTCAAATCGGTAAGATCTAATCCTTTGTTATTTGCATTTGAGGTTCTCATTTCAAAGTGATATATCACATCAGCTTGATAATAAGCTAGGTTAAGTTGACAACTTCCAAGCATGGAAGCATTTGATCTCTCTGAAGAAAATGAATTGGACACCTTCATGAGTAGAGAGGTTCCAGTTCTAGAAGGAGATGAGGCTCAAAGCCTTACACAAGAAGAACTTGATCAAGGACAAGAAGATCATTGTTGATTCAATCACGGATCAACTTGTACCACAAGTGTCTTCCCTAAAGACACCAAAGATGTTTGATTCCTTGATCAAGATATTTGAAGATAAGAACATTAATCAGAAGATGGATTTGAGAAAACAGTTGAAGAATGTGAACATCCAGAATGCAGAACATATTGAAGTGGCAGAAGAAGAATTGGAGAATGTAGAAGTGGTGATAGCCACCTTGAAAGGTCTCCTAGGATCATAGAATTCATTCATTCAAGGAATGTGTGACAGAAGGAAGTAATTACTTTCAACAGACTCTCGGAAGAAGAAGAATCTCGACTCATAAGAAGAGAAGAAGAAGGTGGGAGCAATTGAAGATCAAGCTCTCACCATTCAAAGAAGATCCCTCAAGCAATGAGTAATGTGAAGAACTCAATTCTTGAAGAACCTCTTATCCATCTTATCATTTGGATAAGAAATGATGATGTCATGAATGAAGAAGATGACGAAGTAGAAGGATCAATAAGGAGTCTACCCACGAAACGAATAAAAGATAAGTATTCAATTGTCTTTGCATGATATTGTTTTGTTATGCATTTGATTATATTTAGTTGATGTATTATGCATGATAGATTGTTTGCATTAATGATTGTATACTACTTATATGCTTGTGATGGGTAAGTAGATCATGGTGCCATACAACTCTCCATTGCTACTTATCAAACCTCTTTGCTGACATATTGGATTAGTGCACAATATCAATGATGTCATGGTAAAGATGGAAGACATCTAGAAATTTTCTGTGAGACATGGATGAATGTTGTATTGGATAAACAATTGTATGATGCATAATAATTTGTCGTTATGCATATGTTTTATAGTTCTAACCATGTAACTGGTGCATTTGAATTGTAGGAAAGGTCCTGTACAACCTCCTACAAGAAAAGAAGGATGAGACTTGTTCTGAAGAACAAGTGATGACGATTCAAGATTCACTCCAATGAACATGAATCTGAAGCTCCCAGGGTCAGAGACACCATGACGGAAGAAAGAGCTTCAAAGAGTGGTAGATCCACCTTGAAGGATGAATACCACCATGGGTATGAGAGATAACTCAATATGAAGAAAAGAATGCTATGAAAGAAGCTATGATCAAAGAATAATAGTTGATCATGGGGAATGATGTATACGATATGATTTCAAGACATAAAGGGAAGTATGTAGTATCTTCCATATGGATCTACAAGAACAAGTGTACAAAGCAAAGTTCGTGAGTTGCCTTTGAAAGAATAGACTATGAGATGACATACTCTATCGACAAGTATATGTCATGCATAGAACCACCTATACAGAATGAAGAGGGAAGATGATACTCCACTTCAGGGGGAGTGACTACAAAAGATATCTGAGTTCAACATCGTACAACATGATGGACAGCTTCCTGATGGATCGAGACTTTACCAAGAGTAAAGTGGGTTCCAACCTTCAAGATTGAATGCAGAATACTAGGATATGTTGATGACCTGACAAGATGAACTCATGAAAGATGTTATGATGAAAGAATACTAGAATGATGTTTGGGATATAATACTCAAACCAGAAAGCAAGAATGTGGTATCTTCCAAATGGATCAGTAAGATAAAATATGCTACTAATAGAAGTAAGGAAAGACTTGTGGCTTCTCTCAGAAAGAGGGAATTAATTCTGAAGAGACACTTACTCCAAGAAGCAAGGTATACTTTCTTCAGAACTATCATGGTAGTTTCTTCCATGATCATAGTAAAGACAAGCCTTCCTTAATGGTATGATTGAGGAAGAGTTTTACATCGAATAGTCACAAGGATTTGAAGTTGATGACAGATGGACTCACGTATGCAAGTTGAAGAAGGCCCTCTATGGCCTGAAGCCTAGCTCCCAGAGCTTGGTATGGAAGAATATATAGTTTCCTGACGAGCATGGGATTTTCCAAGAGTAAAGTCGATCCTAACCTTTATCTCAAGGTTGTAGAATATGAACCTGTCATCCTGTTATTATATGTGGATGACCTATTTCTGACAAGGAATGAGAAACAAATTATAGAATGCAAGAAGAAGTCTGCTAAAGAATTTAGACCTTGGTCTAATACTCTATTTCCTAGGTCCAGAAATATGAAGGAATCTTTCTCAATCAGGGAAAGTATGCAGTGCAAGGTTTGAAAAGATTTGATATGTTGGAATGCAAAGTCATGGCCACACCCATGGACTCCAACCTGAATCTGTTAGCTGATGACTCATCAGAGTTAGTGGATGTGACTCATTACAGACAGATCATTGGGTCATTAATGTACTTAACAAATTCCAGACCAGACATTTGTTTTGCTGTGAACACCTTAAGTCAATATCTTGTTCAACCAAGACAAGTTCACCTAGTAACCGCAAAACATGTGATGAGATATCTGAAAGGGACTATAGACTTTGGTCTATACTATGATGGTAGCCATGAGTATAGATTTTATGGCTACATAGATGCAGATTGGGCTGGAAGTATCTCAGACAGGAAAATCACATTAGGTAGATGCTTTTGTTTGGGGTCTGCTATGAGTTCATGGTTTAGCAGGAAACAGTCCAGTGTTTCTCGTAGCACGGCTAAAGCAAAATACATAGCAGATTGCTCTGCTAAGTTGTGAAGTCATATGGATTCGGAAGCTGATATCAGGTCTCTTTGACCTGAAGATTGATACTACAATGATTCTATGTGATAACCAGATTTGTGATGACAGAGAACCCTGTGTTCCGATTGTAACACATAAAAAAATTGGTATTTATACATACGAGATAAGATATAGATGATGTTTCAGTATTTACATACTGTAGATGCAGATGATGATGATTCCATATTTCTATACTGAATATAGAGATGATGATGCTTTCAGTATTTCTATACTGAAGATATAGATGATGATGCTTTCAGTATTCACATACTGGAGATACATATGGTGATAGTTCAGTATTCACATACTGAAGATGTAGATGATGATGGTTTGAATGATGATGTACTGATGAAGCCTCTGTCTCGAGTAAAGTTTGAACACTTTTGAGAAAAGCTTGGTATTGTTCAAAAATACCTTCCTCGAAAGGGGGAGTAGTGATGTTGCAGTGGGATTGTATCATCCTTGGGCACTTGCCCTAAAGTGATCCGGAGACCTTGGTCCTCAAGAATGGAGAGGGATTGTATCATCCTGGGACATCTGTCCAAAATAGATCCGGTGACTTCGGTCTTCGTGAATGTGGTGGGATTGCATCATCCCTGAACTTCGGTTCAAAATGTATCTGGAGGTCTCGGCCCCCATGAATGTGGTAGGATTGCATCATCCCTGAACTTCGGTTCAAAATGTATCTGAAGGTCTCAGCCCCCGTGAAAGTGGTGGATTTCATCATCCCTGAACCTTGGTTCAAAATGTATCCGGAGGTCTCGGCCCCCGTGAAAGTGGTAGGATTGCATCATCCCTGAACTTCGGTTCAAAATGTATCCGAAGGTCTCGACCCCTGTGAAAGTGGTGGATTGCATCATCCCTAAACCTCGGTTCAAAATGTATCCGGAGGTCTCGACCTCCGTGAAAGTGGTGGATTGCATCATCCCTGAACCTCGGTTCAAAATGTATCTGGAGATCTCGGTCCCCATGAATGTGGTAGGATTGTATCATCCTTGAACTTCGGTTCAGAATGGATCTGGTGACTTCGGTACTCGAGAACGTGTGTTGATCCCGTAATTCCTAGAGGAAGGATTGTCTGAGCTCCACATTTGTGTTGATCCCATAATTCTGAAAGGAAGGATTGTTAGTAACTTCATAAAGACCTAAATCCCGTAATTCCGAAAGGAAGGATCATTGAATTGATCCCGTAATTCCAATAGGAAGGATTGTATAAGTTCCACAGATGTGTTGATCCCATAATTCCAATAGGAAGGATTGTCTGAGTTTGACATCTGTGTTGATCCCGTAATTCCAAAAGGAAGGATCGTTAGTAACTCCGTAAAGACCTAAATCCCATAATTCTAAAAGGAAGGATCATTGAATTGATCCCGTAATTCCAATAGGAAGGATTGTCTGAGTTCCATAGATGTGCTGATCCCGTAATTCCAATAGGAAGGATTGTCTGAGTTCCACAAATGTGTTGATCCTGTAATTACGAAAGGAAGGATCGTTAGTAACTCTGTAAAGACCTAAATCCCGTAATTCCGAAAGGAAGGATCGTTAGTAACTCTGTAAAGACCTAAATCCATTAATTCCGAAAGGAAGGATCATTGGTAACTCCGTAAAGACCTAAATCCCATAATTCTGAAAGGAAGGATCATGTTGATTTTTTGATGATGTTGATGTTTTGATGATAATGATGTTTTCATGATGATGATGTTTTTATGATGATGATGAGGTACTGATCGAAAGATCAGTGTATGATGATGATGATGTACTGATCGAAAGATCAGAGTATGATGATGATCAGAGTATGACGATGATGATGTACTGATCGAAAGATCAGAGTATGATGATGATCAGAGTATGACGATGATGATGTACTGATCGAAAGATCAGAGTATGATGATGATAACGTACTGATCAAATGATCAGTATGTGATGATAATGACGTACAGATCAAAAGATCAGAATATCATGATGATGATGTTGTTCAAGAATTGAAGTATGATTATGGTGCTGATCATGATGTTACCGATCAGGTTGCTGATCGAAAGAACAAAATGCTGAAGAAGTTGTTGCTGATCCAAAGATCAAAGTACTAAAGATGTTGCTGATCGAAATGTTGAAGATGTTGTTGCTGATCGAAAGATCAAAGTGCTGAAGATGTTGCTGATCGAAATGTTGAAGATGTTGTTGCTGATCGAAAGATCAAAGTGCTGAAGATGTTGCTGATCGAAATGTTTAAGATGTTGTTGCTGATCGAAAGATCAAAGTTCTGAAGATGTTGCTGATCGAAAGTTCAAAATGCTGAAGATGTTGCTGATCGAAAGGTCAAAGTGCTGAAGATATTGCTGCTAATTGAAAGGTCTAAGTGCTGAAGATGTTGCTATTTGAAAGGTCAAAGTGATGAAGATGTTACTGAAGATGTTGCTGAAGGTGTTGCTGATCAAAAGGTCAAAGTGTTGAAGATGTTGCTGATCAAAAGGTCAAAAGATGCTGATGCTGATCAAAGATTTACTGTCGTTGAAAATTGAAGACGAAGACTATATGATGTTGAAAAGCTTCCAATGATTTATAGATGTGTTACCTTGATGATGTTGATGATTTCCTCTCTTACTATTGTTGTTGTTGTTGTAGAATACCCTTCTCGTTGAGGGGGAGTGTTGAAATATTGTAACTTCGAAGAATATTCTATATGTATCTTTTGTGGTCCCCGATGGTCCTACCGGGAGAACCACTTGTATTATATTTTTACTCCGATGCTTCTAATCAGAAGAAATAATAATAGTCATCAGGTAGTCCCCTCTAATTGTAAAGGTGGGTCATTAGCACCCCAGTGTGGTTACTTGAGCCTACATGTGTAACTCAAGCCTACATGATTAACTCGAGCCTACATGTCGGATGAGTTAATTAAAGTGGACGGATGAATATAAATAGAGGTGTGGTGCTCCTCATTTGGAACACACATTCTCACTTATGTAGCGCATTAGTGGAGAAGAGAAGTAACTGGAGAAGGAGGAGGATCAGGCTTTGATGTCCTTGCTGGTTTTATCTTTTATCTTTTTGGGGCATCTATATTGAGGAAGCTTTTGCTGGGTTTTTCCCTTTAGGGTTTTCCCAGGATAAATATTTGTGTTCCTTTTGTATGGTTGTGCTTGTCTATCTTTTAGTGATCCTATTTATATGCTTTTGTTATGAAAATGTAATGAAATACTTATGTCTTAGCTAAGCATATGAAAAATTTAACAAAGGTGGATCTCATTCTCAATATAATCTTCATTCTTTATATGATTTAGTATATTTAAATTTGTATTCATTTGTTTTCCTTAATCAATAATACTTAATGAAAAACTCAATAGATCATTTGAAGAGAAATTCTACTTACATAACAGTGATGCATGTTGCTAATTTTGAACTATTTCCAATCAAACATGTCCAAACAAAATCCTTATATATTGTGTTCCATTACTTCATGGAAGTTATTACTCCTCAATATTTTGTTACACCGATCCATGTATGAAGTTTGGGGCATCAGCAACCCACCATTGTACATCTTATCATGTGAATGACTAGACCAAACTTTGTAATTGTCCCTAATGTTCAACTGAATTTAATACTTCTTCAACATGTATGACATAAGATTCTATTTCCTTAAATCACAATAGGGTGGATGAAATTGGTTTTTTTTCCATTATTAATTAATATCTTGTCTTGGATTCAAAGTTTTCAATTCGTAGATAGAGGTGATCCAAACTATAATTCTCTTGTAGTATTTGGTTCAGCTTTATCTTATTTTCCTTGCATTACCTAATAGAGTATTCTAATTTCATTATCTTCATCACATAGCTCCCACCGGGTATTTTCTTCCTTGGTTTCAATAGGTATAATAGTCCTTCAACCATTTCCTTTCAAATTTTTTCTATATTTATATAGTAGAATCATTTCCTTCATTCTCCGGCCCAATGGTTAGTTGACTAGACCCGAATAAACTATAATTCCATCAACTAGGTTAACAATATCAAAGGTGAGCACAACCAAAATCCCCATGATAGTTATTTTTACTCCCTTTAATAAGTTGATAGGTTTGACAAACCTTTGGTATACCAATTTTAATAAATTCCTTGGCCTAACAAGGTTAGGTGTTCTTATTTTTACCTAAGTTTATTTTAACATAATATTTACTTGAGAGCCAAAATCAAGTACTAATTAGGGAACAAATAACCCTTGAATATCCAAGTCGACTTACAAGTCATTATTTTTTTAACTTCTTTCACCTTGATTCAAATGGCACAAGTTGTTCGCTACCCTTTTCTATTCCTTGCAGTTTTCCAAAATGTTCAAGAATGTAGAAATATATCCATTGACTAGTATTACTTTATAAGGTCAAAAAATCATTAAGAAGGTCATAGTTTCCTTTCTATTGGTCCTTTTGTCAAAATTTATGATAGTATTATTCTTTCACAATTTCTCCAAATACTTGTTGGGGAAAATATTAAACAATTTTATAACATATATCCAACGATTCAATTGTCAACCCGGAGAGAGCGTAAACTTGTGAGGTACAGACAAAATATATGCAGAGGCAGAATATAGATAATTTAATCTAATATTCTAAGTGACTGAAATAAAAAATACATGTAATTGAAATTGAATTAAGCTTGCAAAAGCAGGAAATGACATGGAAATAAGCCTAATCTAGAAAAGCATAAGATTGTAGAAAATAAACTGATATAAAGAAATCAACATTAGCTTGTGAGCTCACATAAAATCAATACAACTAATTCATAACCAAGACATAAAAATATGAATAAATCAAACTATCTATTCTAAAATATGAAATCTATCACAACAGGATCAAATCCATGACTATCTCAAAAGATGAACCAGTTCTCTACTACCAAACCACTAGAGAGGCCTCTAACCAAAATGAGGAGCGAGCCCTCCTATTTATACATGAATTCAAGATAACTAATCATAATTACAGTTCCACTATTCTCTCAACTTATCCTTCAAAATTCTCAACAAATATACAACTCATCCCTTCAAATCCTCAACAAATATACAATTCATCCCTTCAAATCCTCCATGATATCTTGGATAAGATATTCCATCTTCACATTCCCATGATCTTATCCTTGAAATTAGCCCACATCCTAAGGAATAAATTCGATATTAAGGATAGGTGGTCACTTTTGAGGTTGTTAAAGTCTTCAAATACACCTGTAAGCATCACCAAACTCATCCAACTTTAAGGTATAATGAAAATACATTAATTTTCTTAATATTTAACCATAAATCCACTCAAAATACTCAAAAATAAATGATTTGGAAAATGGTAATATAAACCCATATTTATTATGAAAGTGGTGAATATTAATGGTTTTATGAAAGAATAAGATAGGAATAAGGTGACAAATGGTATATAAAAGGTGAATAAAATGTGGTCTTTTTGCGGCTCAGCATTCCCCCCAACTTGACTGGTTGCATGTCCTCATGCAACTATGCATTGATTCTCTTTAAAATTGTTTACCTTTGTAGCTGGGCTTCACATGATGATGGTATGTAACAGTAAATCATTCCAAGATTTGAAATTCATGAATGGCAGCAGTTTTCCTTATGGTTGGTTCTTGTGTGACAACCATAAGTATAAGAAATGTTGGTTCTTGTGTTAACAACATTTGCTCGTTCTATTTTTTATATTTTTTTTCTTCTTGCTGCAATACATAAGATTTAAAAGTATACATGCATTAGAAATGATGAACCATCAATGTATATTAGAAAGCATTTTCTTCATATTATGAATCATGCCAATATATATAGCATAGTTTGGGAAAGACACGTTGATTAAGGGTAAATGAGATGATGAATATGTAAAATGGTAATGAATAGTTCCCCCCAAACTTAATATGTATTAGGTTTATGAAAAAAAGAAAGGGAATGTAGTGAGGGAATTTTCCAAATTCATTCATTTTCTAGCATTTAAGGAATTACATGGTTAAAGATTAGAAAACAACATACCTCCACTTACCCAAAAATTTGATGAACATATGCAATAGGAATGTGGATGCTGCTGCTGAATAATAGAATGTGAAGTGAAGGGTCTGAACTGTTGCTTGGTTGGATGAAGTAAAAGATGAGAGCTGAAAGTAGAACTGTAGTACTCTCATATGGCTGAAAGTATGTTGTTGTAAAACTGTTGATGGAGTCATGCAAAGTATATATTCTTCACCTACTACAAAACCCGATGGTACAATTCTTACCATGTGAATAAATGTGTCGATGTCAAACATGGAAAGAATTCATTGGATTATGGACCATTGATGAATGTCATTAACCAATGCGAGGAAATCTCACCATTGATGTCAATGAGTGCCAAGGTACCTAAGTACATCGTGCAAAGTGTGAATAAATGAGTTGATGTCGAGCCACTTGCAACATCTAACAATCAAGGGACATTGATGTATTCCCATGATTGTCAGTGAGAGAACTTTCCATTAAGGCATGCAAGCCTCAAGGTACTAAAAATGAACTCTAGTCTCTATCCCAGATAATGTTTTGAGGTCGGTGGGGAAAGACTTGTTGAAAGGTGGGCCTTAAGGAATCCCACATCAGTCAACACGAGTTGTACATAATGAGTGGTAGGACTATAGATGAAAAATATCATGGTCAAACAATTTTTATGGTGGGGATAACAAAGCAATGTAGTCATGGAAAGGAAGCTGAATGGTTTTATTCAGAAGGAAAAAGATAAACTGAAAATGGGGAAATTGTGTGCGACACAGAAAGGTAGACATGTGGGAAGTTATGATGTATAAGGCAGAAAAAGTAGATTCTAACATGGATGATTGATAAGCTTGGAAGGAAAAAGGGTAAGTAATCATGACATGACGTAATTGGTTTCTAAAAGGTTTCTTTGTGGCAGAAAATGTCATGACATACACAAGGAAAGCTCAACTCCTTCAAGCTTTAACTGGAATTTTTTTTTTTGAAAAGTTTATGCGGTTCTAGAAATCACTTCTGCACGCCATACGTTTGTCTTTAAATCTGCAAAAGGTTAGCATTTTCCTACAACAAACTTGTGAGAGCATTTAAAATACATGAAATTATGTGCTTAATAAAAAATTAAAATAAATAAAATTCTCTTATACCTAAAAGTAGCAATGCATATTAAGCATCCCTTTTTGTCAAAACCTATTTCTGAGCGACTTGCGAAAACAAGTTAGCGCAACAACCATAAAATTTGAGAAAATTTCAAATTTATTTATAATTTTAATTTTATGATTTTATTTGTTACCTAATGTTTTTATTTATTTATATGTTTTTAGTTGTTAATTTTATTTTATTTTTTATTTTTGTAATGTTATCATAACCCTTTATTAGTATTTCTGAAGTTGTTTTTGTTTAATGTTTTTAATTGTTTTACAATAAAAACAAAAAGAAATTTGAACAAAAATCAGATTTTTTACATCCTCCATATACAAAGATTAATACGTCTTTATGTAAAGATTGAGCAACAGAGAGAGAGGGTTGACCCTTTCAGTGGTCGACCCCTCTAAAAGCAGACTATCTTAATGGTCTGGAATAGAGAGGAGTGTGCGAAATAAGCGATTTCTATAGCAGTTTCAATGACCATGCGAATACCCTCCCCAACTGAAAATGCGCCAGGTCCCACTGTGCAAAAATTAAGATTAAGAAGAAGACTTAGCTCCGACAGCAGCTGCCTTCAATTTCAAAGAAGATGAAATAGACTGTGATTTAGATTTTTTGTATCAAGCTTCCAGAT